>VZTO01006918.1:0-20854 GCA_013400615.1 Syrrhaptes paradoxus
TCCTCTGAATTAATGATTAACTTGGCTCTGGTCTGATAGGAGCCATCTGGGTGGACCTAAAACACAGTGGCTCCTGTCTGGCAGGAGCCTGTGAGGGAAATGACATAGGAGAGAGAGGTGTAAGTGGAGATGACCTCCTGAGATCTGAGGGATGCCTAACAGGACATTTCTGGTTGAGCAGGGCTGAATGGATGCTATGGTGGTAATACTATTGTTAGGTTACTTGCTTGATTTAAAAATCTGACTGCTCTCTGTAGTGCTCTTCCTAATTTTTCCGTCCTCTAGTCATGTAATTTCTCTTTTGGATGTAGCAGGTGAGCTGTGTCCTAGCATTATTTGGCTTTTGTGGGGAAGACGGGCAAAGGGATTTTTATTCTTTGTTGCAAATGTCCTTACTTTGAAGAACAATGAGAGCACTGAGATCTGGCTGAGATACAAATATGCCATGGCGGAAAAAACTCATTTATTTTGGAAACAGATAAATGTATATGAAAGTTCCATAAAAATGAAAAATATTGTTTTGAAACCTTTGGGCTGTTTTAAACTAAGACGTTGGATGAAGAAAACAATTTAAAAGTAAAAGACATTTTCACAATAAGTTTTAAAAAATATTTGAAAAATTAGCGTCACATATAAATGAAAGAAAAATACAGTGCAGAGGTGCCAGAAGCAGATTAGAAAAAAACGAGTAACACCCTTAAGGAAAAAAAAAAAACCAACTTCTTTGTGCTTTAGGTATGCATCATAACCTGATCCAAGAAAAGTAGTTGAGTTGTCCTGAAAAGATGTGGTCCTTTTTGTAGGTAGCTTTCAACATTTGGTTTTACTCTGCTGGTAATGTCTACTATTCTGATTCCCTTGGGTAACACTTATGGAACTGCAGGAAGCTGAATGGTAATCTTAGCATCTAAGTTTGCTGTTAATTATGTGTGGTAATGTTTGAAGTTTTCATGACATTGATGTCAGAAAAATCACAATAATGCTAAACTTTTCTCACAAGAAATAAGTGATGTTTTATGTGGCTATAAGCAGCTGTCCCCTGGCCTCTCTTCCTAGTTTCCAACCAACATGAGCTTGGTGAGAGTACAGCATCTTACCCAAGGTATCCTCAATAGCTTTTCCCACTCCTGTAGTGTTGCTCCAAACAATGACATGAGAAAAGTTCAGGGTCCCTTGTTTAAAGAGGTATAGTGAAATATGAGTGCTTGCCATCCTCCAGAAAACCTGCTTTTGGATGGGTACTGGCAGAACCTTCCCAGGTGTTATATTTAGATATAGGAGACGTACTGTGAGAAGGCAGCTCTTCCTGATGCAGTGGGAACATGGCTGATTGATACTCCAAAGATGCCCCAAAGGCTTGCAGGATGCCCACTTTGTATTGTGCTCTTTGTGAGCCACCTAACAAAGCAGCACAAGGGCAGTCTCACAGGGTGACTTAATGGGGAACTAGAAACTGTGTGCTTAGGTCCACCAACTTGCCCATCCTCCTTACAAAGACTTTCATTAAAGTCAGATTGTGCTCTTGTTCACCACAAGCATTTAAGTCATTATGTCCCTGGAACCACAGGTCCTTATGTCCTTGGATCAAGTCTTCAACCAGCTGGTTAAAGCCAGATGCTGCAAATGTATGAAAATTTAAAAACTGGGCACCAGTAAATACAACAAGATATTTTTAGAAGAAAAAACACTGCTTATCATTTCTGGACCTTTTTTTCAAGCCATATCCTTTCATTAAGGCACTGAAGTCCAAACCATTAATACTGAGCTATTATAAAGGCTTAGCACTTAAGTTTCCTGCCCCATGTAATATGCTCGACTAGAAATGAACCAGGCTCCTGGAAAGCACTGGGTAAGAGTTTGGACTCCCCATTAATTCAGAACCTTAAATTATCAAAAATCAAATCCAGAGCAAAAATTAAGGGCAGTATTTTCCTCTCTGAGACAGAATGTTACTCCTGATGCATGATCTTTGTCAGCATGAACTTTCATTGGGCTTTCAGGCGCAATTAACCAGAAGGAAGCAGTGGACATTTGGGCAGGCAAAGGATGAGCGTGTGTTTTTCTCTTGCTGGAATTTATGTATTTAACATAGCATGTTTTGATCACATCCTCCTAATTTGTGACTTATGCAAGAGAACTATGTTGAGTGTGGTTCAGTATTTAACAACAGTACTGATTAAGCTAAATGATGAATGTTCATGCTTATGTGGCATTTGAATCATCTCCTCAGTCCAGTTCACCTCGTAACTGCACAAATGCTTATGCAAGCATCACACAGAGAGGAAAAGGAGGTCAGAGAAGCAGAGGGAAGGTGCACCAATTAAAACCTCTACTGTTCAAGAAATTGGCTTTGGAGTTTTAACAAGAGGCACTTTTTATCTGTGCTTGCACTTCATTTTCCAGTGCTCACTAATAAAAATATAGAATGTAACTTTATACAGGAATCCAGCATGACAGGTTAGGTGGCAGAGGCATTTAGGTTCCAAAGTCACATTCAAAGGTCAGTTTATCTGAATTCAAACAGAAGATTCAGGAAAAATCAATGTAAATGCATAGCCATATCCTCAGATACCTGATGTATATCACTGTATTGCTCTTCTCATAGCAGCAAAATGTTAATTCTCATTATTTTTTCGTCACTATAAATAGTCACGTCATTGCTACTTTTAATTTGACTATATCTAAATTAAATCTTTATGTATTGAAGTTATGCTGTGAGAGCTAATACCTGCTGTTGAATCAGTGGTAGAATCACAACAGCAGACAAGCTTCCCAGTCTTTAAACCTTCTTTATGTCAGAAACAGAAGTAGTAAGGTGCAACCTAAAACAAGAATGAGAAAAACTTTGCTTAGAATTTAATTTAATTATATTAATTTACTCTTTTAGAATTTAAGCAGAATTTTGCTTGAGTCTGCAGGTGAGTTCTGGCAAATCCTTGTGGACATGGATGATGAATAACTGTGCCCGGAGGGAATGCAAGGAAGGGTTTCACAGAAAAAGCTATCTGTGGCACCCTATAAAAACTATAGTATTTGACTATACATCTATACATTGTCCTACATATGCAAAGGCATCGTGTGGACGTGTGATGTAAGACCCCAAAAGGATTGCCAAACTTCAGGGGCCTGGGAGAGAGACACTTAAATTTACTTTAAGCCTTTTAATCCTAATGAACAAGAGGGAGAAGATGACATGGAGATAGAGCATTTATAACATTTCATAAAAACATATAATGAATATCTCATAAAGCATTTCTTATTATGAATGTCTTTTCTGGAACTTTTTATCTCAAGAAAATTATCTGAATTTGAATGTGGCCAATAACTTATTTGTGGGTAATGAAGCAAGAACACTTAACGTCTTTATCAGGTACCTGCAAAAATAGTTTTCCACGAGCTTCATTGGTCATGATGGGAAAGCTTTATCAGATAAATATTCATCTTATCAGACACATGCACAATGAAGCACTGAGATCTTTAATTAATCTTTTTATTAGATGGTGTGTCTACAAAGCATGGTGCTTTCAAGTCCAGAAGCCAAGCTGTTCAGTACACTGCGGTAGATGTACTAATTAGCAGCCATCACACAGTTAAACAAGCACAGTTTTTTCAGACTAGGTAGCAGGCAAAGTCCATTTTAGCTTGCTTCTCTTCCCCACCCTGGCTCAGGCACGATCCCTCCCTGCCTGGAACTGCTCTGTGAGTACAGGCAGGGCCCATGAGCACAAACACTCAAGAGCGCATTGTGTCCCAAAGAAACAGGAACCTAATTCTTCATAGTTATCCCTTTTTTAGCACCAAATTTTCCATGTTCAATCAGCCTTCCTTGAAAAGAAAGGGGATACATTATGTGATTGTTCGGTGAAATATAAAATGGGATCTTTTTTGAATAATTCTGAATTTTCCACCATAGGTTAGCAAACTCTAAGTGCTCTGGTGGGAAATCATTAAATGTAGGGTACATATGTAGAATTTGGGGGAAAAAAGAAGTTGCAGCCTATAAATCTGTTTTTTTGTTTCCTCTCTGATGGAACTTGAAAGAGAATAACTGCAAGCTTTCAGAAAGTGCTGACACCTCTTGAAAGGAAAGATCCTTCTGGATGTGTCATGAAGAACTACACAGAAGTATATGACATGGATAAAGGATCCTTGTTTTCAACACAAATGGAAAGGTTCTGGGACCTAAAAATCAGAGATTTAGCTGGTGCATGTCAGCCAAAGTCCAATGTCGTCCGCACAGCTATAATAATTAATGCCAGCCTCTTACCAGCAATTAACATTAATCTTATTATTTGACAAATACAAACCATTATTAAAAATGTTTTTTTAATAAAAGATTTAAAAAGGACGCAACACCCCCCCACACACACACCTCAGGTTCTACTAATCGTCTAAGGTCATGTTTTTCAATGTCCTAGCAGTAACTTTTTGCATTGAAATATTGCACAGTTCTGACTCAGACTAGTTTTCACCGTCCTACAGAAATCTAGCACTCTTTTCCACAATCATTTTGTCTTTCATAGGACTGAAGGAACCACTGACAGAAATGAGGATTTGTTACTTTTAGTGCAATTAATTAAAACAGTGTAAATATTTAAGGAATAAGCTGTATCAAGAACCTACAAATAGAGTGATTGGATAGCAATTAATTTCAACAAAATGAGGGAAAACATTATCTTAACAGTCTGTTCTGTTGGTATATGGGATACTGCGCAGAAGTAAAAGGAAAACTTCAACTGTCTTGAAGCCAGGCATCCAGGTAAGAGAGAATGAACTCTGAGAGCAAAGGGTCTTATGCATTTGTCTTTGGGGTGGTGAGGGAACACACACACATCACCAGCTCTCAATTCAGTCTCCATCTCAGATAGGAGATGATAAACTATATGGAGCACAAGCAAGGCCTGAATTTGACTTGATATTCCTAAGGATACTTCCACAAGATAGTGACAAAGAATGACTACACACTTCACAAATGATCCTTGTGACCCAGCCTATGTCTCTCAAAGCTTTGTATCAAGCTCTCAGGAAGATTCCTTTATTGCACTCCCTCCTTTGAAGTGGTCTGTATTTCCTGTATTTCTGTATACGGTGGATACATGGGCTTTCTCCATCTAATTAAAATTAGTCTTGACTAGTATAATTTTTCATCCTTTTCCATTTTTTTTTTTTAATTCAGGTAGAAACACTTCTGTTTAGCCACATGACATTGACATTTTCCCAGACTAAATTTCCTACCAGGGCCTTTAAATCGTTGGGATAACTCAGGCAGATTTAAGACAAGGGCATTAAGTGAGATGAAATTTTGTCTGTCCATCTTACTTAGTTTAAAATCAGCCTAGTGCCAAGAGCCAAAACATCATTTCCAGAAAGCTAATAAATGCCAACATTTACTGAGGTTCCTTGCCCAGGAACAGGCTTTATTTAGCATAAGAATCTCCACTTCTGCACTGAAAATGAGCTTTGTACCTAGCACAATAAATGATTATTATTGTTATGAGCAAGTTGTCTCCCTGGAGAAGGAGCCCTGGAAATCCTCCACAGTTCAAAAGAGATATGAGCCTTGGGTCTCACTCTGTTATTAACAAGAAACTCTTTGCTGTGTTGCCTGGTGTGTAAAGTCAAACTACATTCAGATCGGAAAAAATGCCTTTAGCTGGTTGGCTGTAATCCCAGATACAGCATACTAATCAAAATTTGCCTTTAATACAAAAATAATGGATATAAATAATTTTAAGTGTTAGTGGATCTGCTGCTGTTGGTGGTGGCCTTATTCTGGCAAATTTGTCAAGTTTAATAAGAGTTTAAATACTTAAGTAAAAATTCTACTTGAAGTTGCTCAATGTTTAGCTCTAAAAAATCTTTGGTCCTGGCAAATTAATTGCCCGTCAACTAACCAAAGGAAAAATAGAATAAGGCAACCAGATGGAGAAGAATTGGAGTTTAGGTACTGCTTTTCTCCTTTAAGGCACAAGTGAAAATGGCTTTACCTTGAACAGCTTTCCTTCCTACTTAAGGAATGTACAAATCTTACAATGTAGAGCGAGAAAAAGTAAGCTTCCCTTAAGCAATACAACTATGATTTGACCAAACCCGGAGTGACACAGAATGAAATCTTTAATATTACAAGCAGAGTAGGAGGATCATCTCCAAAATAGTCTTTCAGTCCATCTGTTCTATTTAGTAAGATGGCAGAGATTGTGTGTTTTCTTTACCTACAAGCTCCTTAAGAGTGCAGCTACTGATATTCAGTACTAATTGTTTTTTCTTCTGCTTTTATTTTTTTAGTACATAATACATACAAGTATTAGTTTTATTATGCCAGAAGACTGCTCATGTATAAACTTACACAAAGACATACACTGAAAACAGGAGAGCAATCTTTGTATTCATTTCAAGAGACTTTATGCACAGCATGTGAATATTTTTTTATAAATTGAAAAAAAATACAAAAGCTAGGAATATGAAGTTTTTTGGAGCACAGGTAAATTTACAAGCAGCAAAATGGAACATATTCCTCCCTCAACTGCTTCAAAAATCCAGGAATCCTCAGAGTTTTGCTTTGTAACCTCACCTCTCTTGGACATTAAGATAATTACAACTGTAATCCTAGCATTGTCTGTAAACTATGCACATACAGCAGTCACGAAATTCAGGACTGGACTTTCAAAATAAATATAGCAACTTTGCACCAGCAAGTCATGATGAATATACAAATTAGTGTACCTCTTTTTTCTTTGTGCCAGAGACTGAATGCTTCTGAAACTGATGTACATCTAATCCAAAATTTAAGCTCCTTGTTGTTTGGTTTGAGTTGTTTTATTTCTCTTGAGATGTCCAAATGTTCTTTTTTCCTTAAAATAAGACATGACCTTGTCATTTACATGGTATAGTCAGGAGATTTAGCCCCATGTATTTTGTGGATCTTTTCACTTTTCAGGCTATTATTATTTCAGGCTATGGTCTTTAGGTGATGAGTTCTTCCATATTTCATCTTCCTGACTCTGCAATGGGTAAAGAGAATTGTCTGTCATGGCCAAATGGTTCGAAAAGGCCTTCAAGTTATGTTATGCCCTCTCCAGAGTATAATATGGCTACAAAGAGGCCAGGGCTTCCTTATGCTGTTGTAGGTCTGTTAAGCTGGAGTTGTCTGGGTATTTTCTTGATGTCAAGATGGACCTTGCCTGTCAGGCAGTCCAGTGAATCTAGATCTTGGTCAGTAAATTGTGAGATACATGATGTGTGGGCTGTTTCCTGTTATTTTTGTTCTCTGAAGTCAAGTGATCTGTGATGAAGGCCCATGTTCCTCTACACAGTCTTGCTTGCCACTGTCTCACAGCTTCACGCAACAACAAATCATGTGCAAGTGAATGCTTCTGCAAACATCAAGAAGTGCGAAGAGCTTGCAGCCCTGCAGAGAAGGACTTGGGGGTCCTGGTGCATGAGAAGCTGGATATGAGCCAGCAGTGTGCACTTGTAGCCCGGAAGGCCAACTGTGTTTTGGGCTGCATTAAAAAAGGGGTGGCCAGCAGGGAGAGGGAGGTGATTCTCCCCCTCTACTCGGCTCTTGTGAGGCCCCATCTGGAGTGCTGTGTCCAGGCCTGGGGTCCCCAGCACAGGAAAGATGTCGAACTCTTGGAGCGGGCGCAGAGGAGGGCCACTAAGATGATCAGAGGGCTGGAGCACCTCTCCTATGAGGAAAGGTTGAGGGAACTGGGCTTGTTTAGCTTGGAAAAGAGAAGGCTCTGGGGAGACCTCATTGAGGCCTTCCAGTACTTGAAGGGAGCCTATAAACAGGAGGGGGAACGACTGCTTACAGGGGTTGATAGTGACAGGATGAGGGGGAATGGTTTTAAACTGAGACAGGGGAGGTTTAGGTTAGAGATTAGAAGAAAGTTTTTCACCCAAAGGGTGGTGGCACACTGGAACAGGTTGCCCAGGGAGGTCGTGGATGCCCCATCCCTGGAGGCATCCAAGGCCAGGCTGGATGTGGCTCTGAGCAGCCTGTTCTAGTGGTTGGTGGGGGGGTTGAAACTATGATTCTATGATTCTATGATGTGTATGTATGTGTATTACCTATGTTCAGGAACAGCATTGAAAACATTTCTGAAAGCCTCAGTACAGTCATCAAGCAGACGTGAAAGTCATGAGAAATCTTGCGTGAGTGTCCACCCAGAAACTCAAAGCAAGGCACTAAACTGCACTGTTTGAGACTTAAACTTTTCTCTGTTTTAGAACATGTTCAGCAAGAAACTTAACTCTTGAGATCTTGGTCTCAGAAACTGTATGTCTCTTCCCCCAACACCTTTTACCACAGGTTGAACACCTGCAGACTCCAGCAATTTCATGATTAAAAATTTCAATTAGCTAATATACACACTCAGGCTACCACCAAAGGGCAATGGAACTCAGCCCTGCAACTGAGTGATCATAGCCCTGCTCTTAAAACCCACTCAAACCATTGATTGTACCTTAGACAAACAGTAAAACTCGAAAGTCAGCAAAAGGCATTCATATCTCTTGGTTAAAGAATGTCAACAGCCTTGCTTAAAAGCCTTATTTATAATGTCACAAGTATGTGTGTGTGTGTGTGTGCACTTGTGCCATGTGTGTTTTTCCAAACAGACCATGGATCATTCAGTAACTAAAAGAAGGTAGGTATAATTTGAAACGTATAAAATGCCCTCAAATACTGTCTGAGAATATGTGGTTTTTATGAGTTTGCATGTTGATGGGAGGCAATGGGAAACACAGTGAAGGCTGTGTCAGAGCTTACAGTCTAGGTATAGAGATTTTGCTAGATAGAGCATGCTTATAAAATTATATTTCTCAGTGTGTGTGTGTAGACATAGCAATACACAAGCCCAGTTTTTTATTGTTTTTTCATGAGCTAGCTGATGTGAACTAGATCGGTAAGCAGATTCCAAATTAGGTAAGCCCTTGGCTTTGCACAAAATAGAATAAAATTCCTACAAGCTCCTGTAGTGATGAGATCAGAGTATTGTCACAGATTGATCTATGATTCTCTGAGAGTAAAAATCTTTTTGGTTTATTTTCATGTGGCTTCAGTTTCTGATAATAACTTTTCTCCATATTCACCCAAATCTCCAAAGGCAATTTCAGCACATCTGTAAGATTAAACAAAAAATTTCAACCAACATCTGTTCCTATATGAACTCATTAATACAGTAATAATCAATAGCTAGATACACAGCTATAAATGTCGCAACTCCACATTCACAGCATTCAGACTTCTAATGGGGGAGTTTGCAAAATCAGGTCTCTTCATGCTCCAAACTGCTAGGATTATGATGTGTGTGTTGCCAAGAACATTGAACAAGTGATTCCAGTGCTGCTGTAAGAGGCTCTCATTGATTTTTCAAGTCATTAATTGTGCTTGGTGTGTAAAAAATGAGTAGACAATTCTAGATAACTTTCCTTAAAAATACTAATCAAATTGAAGCTGTTCCCTGAAGAAGTACCTTCCAGCCCTTCTGTGATTAGGGACCATGATAAACTGCAATAGGAATTAAGCTTTTAAAATTACTAGGTCCAGATAAATTGAGGTTAGACATTCCAATAGTATTGAAGACAGCACTGAGTTGGTCATATTATTTTTTTTAAGTGATGGAAATGCCAGATGATTGGAACAATGCTTGTTTTACCACAGGGCAACAGGACGATCCTGTAGGCCAGTTAAATTTATCAGAGGTGACATAGATGACAAAGCTGGCAGGGGATTTATCTAATAAAGATAAATTTTTTTTACAAAGAAACTTAACTCTCTAAAGGGATAGGAAATCAGATTAATAAAGGTAACTACCTAGATACAATATACTTAAGACTTCATATGTGACAAGATAATATCACATCTAAAAATTCTGACCATTTACTGAAGAGACAGATAAACTACAGATCTTAGAAAGGAAATGGCAATATGAAACAATAATTAAAGTAAAATATTTCAAATGGAATTTGTAAGATATCAGAAGTCTATGGTAGAAAACAGGTTTATCATAGTTTAGGAAGACTGTAACACTGCAAATAGTTTGAATTCTCCCTTAGAAATTCTGCATTAGAAAATGCAGTTACCTTCATAACTTCTTCAGACTCACAGAACTGGAAGTCTCAGGTAAGCTAAGCTTGGTCCAAGCAAATTCAAAGAGAAAATAAGACACATAATTTTGAGAGAGCAGATGAACAGTCATTAGAGTAGCCATTGAAAAAAAGGATATTTTTTTCAACCAAATATAATTTCTATGTTACATGAATCTGCAAGTTACCAGACTCAATACAGAACTGTGTTAAATATTAAATACCTGTGATTTACAGAAAATCAAGCTAATGATTCTAAAGGTCCTTTTGGCTTCAGAATCCGTAACTCCAGTCATCTGTTTTCTGTCTATATCCAGAGGTAACTTTAAAAAAAAAAAAAAAAAAGTTGTTTAAATTATTTTATTTTACTCTTTTTCCCTTCAGTCTGGAAGTTAAGATCTTGGAATACTTCTTGGAAGGTATGGAAAACTTGTCTTTATTCATTTGAAAAATGGGGAAGGAGAGGACATCATTTTGCAGACTCAAGGTCACACAGTGCAGAAAAAAGGACAATATAATGGAACCACTTCCATTCGGTGGCAAGAGTACCTACATAATGGTCATTCTTTTACTCACAAAACTGAAAAATTTACAATGTTTTCTAAGCTCAGTTCAACTTTGCTGTTGATTACACTTCATATAATTTGTGAGTATTTCTTTGCAGAAAAATTCAAAAGCTGTAACAACAAAAAGGAAAAAAAATCATATTAATTAGAACAGCTGCTCATTAAGAAAACATGAAGAAAGCTACTACAAAGTGTATTTTACTTTTAGATCTTCTGATCTTTTATGATCGGTTGCTGTATAATCCACTAAGATAATGAACACCTCCTGTAGGTTTGCTGCTTGTAGAAATTGCAAGGAACTATTAAGAAAGTTGAGAAATGTGGAAAAACATATGTATCCCTATCTGACATTTCTTGTAGAGAGATTCACTGTGACAGTTTGTCTCCATATTTATGTTGGTATGGAGCAATCCAGGATCAAAGACCCCAAAGAGCTTATGCATATGACTATTGCAAAATCATTACAATCCTTTGTAAAAATATTTCCTCAAAGCTTGCCAAAAAAAGCTACGTGCATATGTTAGAACTTCTTCCAACACTCATTTACTTTCATCTTTTCATTACCATTACTAATACATAAATTATAAAATAGTACCAGAATTTATGTCCTCTATCAACAGAAATATCTATATGAACATATTTGGTATATTTTAATCCAGTATTGTTTGCTGAATAATTGTTAATTAGGAAATATCCTAACATTAAAGTTGACAGTGATGAGACGAACAAGACATAGCTAGGTCTGAAAAAAATATCATCAAGCATATTGTCTTCAACCCAGCATTATGAAGCATGCTAGACTCATTTAAAGCATACTTAATAAAGATGGTACTAGGACAAACACTGGTCCTTCTGCAGCTTGCTGAAGCTATTCCACAAGAAGCAGAAACCTAGTAGTTTGTTATAGTCTTAGGTTGTGCAATTTTTGCCAGAACCTCCTTTCTTTACCTGTGAGTGACAGAACAAACCATTCACTAAAATATCAGCATTATTTATTTTTCAAAAGAATGAAATAATCATAGAATCATAGAATCATAGAATGGTTTGGGTTGGAAAGGACCTTAAAGATCATCAAGTTCCAACCCCCCTGCCATGGGCAGGGACACCCTCCACTAGACCAGGTTGCTCAAAACTTCATCCAGCCTGGCCTTGAACACCTCCAGGGATGGGGCATCCACAGCTTCTCTGGGCAACCTCTTCCAGTGTCTCACCACCCTCATAGTGAAAAATTTCTTCCTAATGTCNATCTGACAGTTCCTTCAGGACCCGCGGATGTATCTCATCAGGTCCCATGGACTTGTGCACCTTCAGGTTCTTTAAATGGTGTTGAACCTGATCTTCTCCTACAGCTGGCAGTTCTTCCTTCTCCCAGTCACTGACTTTGCCTTCTGCAACTTGGGCAGTGTGGCCTGAGCTCTTGCCAGTGAAGACTGAGGTAAAGAACAAGTTACTGCTGTAATTTAGAGATTTCAAAAATAAAGCTTCCTTTTTGGCTTCTTCATTACTTCACCCTTGGGATGGTTTCTCATCTCAGAGCCCAGGAAAGTTAGGCACTTGAGAAAGGAGCTATTTAGCAGGAACGGACCCTGTGCCAACAAACAAGAAACACAGAGGGAGGGAGTGCAAAAGAAACTATGCTGTTTCTGCAGCCTGAGAGTTACTACATTTGGCTGGAAGAGAACTGTTGAGTTTCTACAGGATATTAAAACACATATAAGAAAAATAATAAAGCATATTCCTAAGGAAAAAAAAAAAGAAAATATGTTTCAAAATTTGTAGTTTTATTTTTATAACATTAAAAATTCTCTATGTCATTTTTGGTTTTAAAACTATGCATTTTGGGGTGAAGAGGCATTGTTCTACATTATCATTCAGAAAGACAATAATGTGATATAATAGTTGAGGTGGTACAATAAAAATCCAAAGAAACAGCCTAGACAGTTAAGGGTTTAGGTTCAGGCCTTACCTTTTCACTACCTTAAGGCAAAAATCAGCATCAGCTGAACCTATTATTTGTGTATAAGCTATCAGTAGAGATTAAATCAAGTATTTGGAGGAAGGAAGTTGTAAATCTTATCTGCTTGATTGAAAGTCACTGCTTGTACCTCTGGTGGTTTTAGCAGGTTACATTTTCTGCGCGTCAGACAAACCACACAAAATCCACTATTTCTTGGTTTACACCAGTCAGCTGCTGAGCAGTCAGTGTGTTTTCTTGCTACAAGCAGGTGTGATTCAATACTAGGAAGGAAACTTAAAGTATAAGCATGGTGGGGTGGGGGAAAGACATCTGTTACTTCTGAAGTCTAAAACTTACCAGTGTTTTATTTTTGGCACCTAGCTTTGGAGACAGGCAAGCTGGCTTGTTGTAGGAGACTATGAGCTTGGATGGTTTTCTGAATTTATCTTGTAGAAGAGCCAAAGTCTTAGTCCTACCTCTACTGATGTTCATGTCACAACTTGTCTGGTGCAGAAGGTACTGTGCAGGATTTTGAAAGTGTAGAAATATGATTAAAAGTCCAGTGCTTCAGCTGGTTAAACAGTTGTAGTTTCCTTTTCACCTGAACTGTTGCCTCTGTTCTTCATAACTGATCAGTATTGTTTTGCTGATAATGCATGAAGATGGATAAGATGCAATAAATATGGAGGAAAATACAATGTAGATTTATGTCTAGATCCAATAGGTTACTGTTCAGGTCTATTTATATTTTTAATTGGGTGCATGACTTTGTTGTGTAAGGATACCCCTTGTCCTTGATATTATTTAATTTAGCCTTTAGCATTTTTTCTGAATAAAAAATGTTAATTTACAAATGGATTTCAGAGGACTCATGAGATTTGCATGTAAAAAAATAAAGCCTTTTTTCTCTTGCTAACAAGTATGACTAGACATTGTAGAATGAGATTAATTAACATGTATCCTCAAATTACCTGGTAATGCTTAGCAGAAAAAAAATCTAATCTATTTTTAAAACTGTGAAAACACAAACTTCACAAAAATGACACAAAACCCCCCTACAAATTGCATTTTTAAGAACTACAAACCACATTTTAAAAAACTACTTCTTTACATTTGATACTGGTACTTCATCAGATGTCTATTAATACTAAGACATCACTTTGTTACCATTTAAAATTAAACTTATTTTAAATGTCTGTTTCTATATTTTTATTTAATATTATGCAGGATGGAAAAAATACAGATGCTTTCAGCATTGCAAAGCAAAAGCAGAAAATAGTATGAGAATGATGCTTCTTGTCTCAATGCAAACTCTTTTCTGTTTTGCTAGAAATTACTCTTTTTTTCATAGATTCTTGTACAGGTCAGTTTTTTAAAGGATATATTTGAAAGATTACTAACGATTAGTTAGTAAGGAATATGTAACTTAGTCCTTTGCTAATATTCTCTTCATAGCTTTTGAAGGCACCATGTCTTCATCCATCCATGCTCTAGACACATCATTAATTTCCTGTAACCCATGTTTAACATCTCTAGGTGACTTTTCACAGTATGTATACCATATTGTGAAATTTATGCTGAGTGATGCTCTGACTCTCATTTGGGTATCCACCTTTTTAGATTTTGGTACCAAGAGGGATGGTTCACAGAGCTTAAAACATTAAAAACTGCTCTTTAGTTTTGGACCGAAAACTTTGTGGGAAAGAAAATTCTCCTCCATTGCGATTAACCTCCAATGCAAGAAGTGTTCCTGAGAATTTTGCTTAAATAATTTGTGAGAGCTCTGACAGGAAGATTCCCAGATATCATCTCCATTGTAGGAACAATAGAAACACATTCCTGTCCTCTCACTTTTGTTCTATTTTTCTTCTGTCACAGAGCTCTATTTGGTCTATTTTATTTGCAGTTCACAGATCAACAGAAAAGAGGGGTGTGAGGGGGGAAGCTTGAGTAACTTGGAGTTTCTGAGAGACAGAGAAAAGGAGGATGAAATAAAACAACAGTATTAGTGGTCTACAGCTCTCATTCAGAACGTATGTGAGGCAAAATCACATCTCTCAGTGTTTCAGAAGAAGGTCAGATGCTTAATGAGTGAGGTAATTGGAAACAGTACAGGTGGTGAGAGACACTAGGTGAACTATTAAACACTAAGGTGATACAGTCATTAAATGGGTTAATACAGTTGTACAAAGTTTTAGAAAAGATCCTCTGCTCTGCTCTGCTCTGTGATTTTTGCTTTTTGAATCCAGGAAATGAAAGCCAAAAAAGAGATGTAACTACAAATACATCAGCACTGTTATTACTAGGGAGGATAGGGAGCTATTAGAGCTAAAAGGCAATACGGGCACAATTGGTTATAAACTTGAGCTGAATATGTCTAGTCTGAGAATTGGAACAAGTTTTCTAACCATCAGTATAGTGGAATCACATTTTTGTGCAAGCACTGGAAACACAAGCCCTAGCTAGTTTTAACAAAGAACTCTAATAAATATATTCGGGGGATTATGCATTACAACTGCCTACCATGAAAGACGATTGGACTTGATGATGTAAGGATCACCCTTTGCATCCTCAAGTCTTAATTACAAGAGGAATAATGCAGATACTTGCTGTCACCAGGCGAGAAGTCCAGAACTCTAGATAGGTAAATTTTATCTTCTATTTTATTATTTTCCAGATAAATTCTGGGAGATGGTAAAGTCATGCTATTGTTACTAATTTTTCAGGTCAATTCTTAAAATTCAAGTCCTCTGGAATCCCGTAATTGTTTCTGAGTGCTAGGATATCATCTCTAGTGCCCATTCTGCCATGAGTCAGCAGTGTGTCCTTGTGGTGACAGAAGCTATCCGCATATGGGGCTGCATTTACAAAAACGATATCATCAGGTGACATGCTGGGAGATACATGGGGAGTTGGAAGGGGAACCTCATTGCAGCTTTCCATGATCTGGTGGGAAATTATATAGAAGGAAGAGGCAGACACCTCTTGGGGGTGCAGAGCAGAAGGCCAAGCAGCAGACAGAGGTGACAAACTGCATCAAAGAGGACTCGGCTGCAAAGGAAGAAAGACTTTCACAGTGGATTTGGTTAAGCACTGCAACAGGTTTCCTGGGGAGATTTAGGAATCTTCATCCTCTGAGATTTTCAAAACTAAGCTGAACAAGGCCACAAGCGACCTTCTTTAATTTTCTAGTTATTCCCACTTTGGGTAGGGTTTAGAGTTTCCTTTCAGACTACATTCTTCTGATTCTCACTGAGAATTGTTCCCAAATTAACTTATCTAATGATTTTTGCAAGTGCAGGTGTACATCAGTTTTCAGACATCCAACTTAAAACACGCAAAGGTATTTCCAGATACACATTTAAAATGTGACTTTTGCAAAGCTTGCTTTTCACCCATTAGGTCTAGCAATTTTCTATCTGCTAAGTAAACATCTTCTTACAGATAATTCAGCTGAGAAGAACCCTGTGGCTGAGTTTGCTAAGATTACCCAAAATAAGCTTCTTGGTGACTTTAAAATCTGTTCATCTTCTTAGATGGTGTTCAGAGTGCTTTTAAAAGTTAAAAAAATTCTCAGTTGGGTGTAAAGCAGCTGATTAAATACTTTAAGAACTAATAACCTATTATAAGTCTCTGTTAATCCCTTTCAGTGTTAGATATTATGATATGTGAAAAAAAAAAACCCAAACAAAAAAAAAAATCCAAACAAACCAGGAATCTTAATTTCTAACAAAACCTAGCGGGTTCCTTTTCTGTGAAGGGAGTGCTGTCACTAATAGACACTTTTCTAGGAGTACCTTGCTAAAAATCTTCCATAAAACTTGGGAAAGAACTGGCGTTGTTCCTTTACCTCCATTTGTCTCACATGATGGCAAACCTATTTTTATTGATTACTCTTGTGTCTCTTAATGATACTTCTGAAAACACATTGGTTTTGTTTTGAATTTTAAGATTGCACAAAGTGCTAGCTCTTAATAATAAAGTGTGAAAAAGGAGTGTGTTCAGATTCTCCAAAACATTGTCACTACCTGTCACTACTGAGTTATATGTACTAGAAGTACTATCAGTTTGTTAAAATAATTTCTTTCTCTTAAAAAATCTACAGCCTATTGACATGAATCACCCACTAGCTTTTTTGGAAGATTTTGACTGTGGTGATCACCATATTCTGATGATTTCACATTATTTCATGTGCATAATCTTGAACATATACAACCTAGTTGAAATTGCCTCAAAATGGTTTATCAGTTGCTTTTCTCTTCCTAATTACTCTAAAGAGTGTACACCTAGCAAATGGGTACACCATGAGATTTTTTTCTGCTACTTAGCTTGCAAAATGAAATGTCCTGCATCGAATTAAAATCACTGCTTTATTCACCATCAAAAAGTCTAGTACTCTAGGTTCATAACCTTTTAAAACCTGGCTTCTTCTCAATTTTAACAAAGTTACTAATTTGAAACATTTACAGTGTAATCAGCATCTCTCCAAAGCTAGCAATTATCCCATAAAAATATATGTGGCTATCCTTCCTTCAAAAAGGAAAACTACTCACTCCTTACATAAAGTGAGTCTTAATCAGCAGAAGCAGTTGCAGAAAAGAGCAGTTGCCACTTACTCAGAATCCATGCCATTTAACCTGACATTGTCCAAAGTTTGACATTGTTGGTACTTTAGTAAGAATGAAATTTTGGATACATTTAAAGAAATGAAATTAAGGAAGATTATTAAATTATACTGAATGTTACTGAGAGCATCTCAATGCAATAAAAGAAAATTGAAAGTAGGTTTGGTCTCCAGTCTCTGTATGACAGGACCAATAATGGAAGCTAAAGGAGCAAATGGATTAAGATAATGCAAATTGGATTATATCATTTTCTGAATTTAGTAGACTGGCTCTGCCACCGTTCAGGTAAATCTCTGCTGAGCATTCCTTTAGGTCATGTGGTAGTGTTCAGGATACCGATTCGCCTCACTCTCCTACAGCTGGCTTGGATGTTTAAATGCATTTTAATGCAAAAAAAAAGGCATTTCAGACAATTTGCAAAATGGAAAAAAAAAAAGCCCCTGACAATCATAACGACAGAACAAACTCTACTAAGTTAATTTGAAGCCAAAGAATCTAAACATACAAAAACCAATACTTTATGTTATGTTTCAATTTTTGTTTTCCAGACTCAAAACCAGATAAAAACCTAATAGCATGGTGCTTGTATATTGACAGCTATGAAGTGCTTTGAGTAATGTCATAGAGTTATAGAATCATACAATCATAGAATTATTTAGGTTGGAAAAGATCTTTAAGATCGAGTCCAACTGTAAACCTAACACTGCCAAGTTCACTACTAAACCATGTCCCTAAGCACCACATCTAGATGTCTTTTAAATATCTCCATGGCTGGTGACTCAACCACTTCCCTGGGCAGCCAGTTCCAGTGCTTGACAAACTTTTCAGTGAAGAATTTTTTTCTAATATCCAATCTAAACCTCCCCTGGCAGAACTTTGGGCTGTTTCTTCTTGTCCTATCACCTATTACCTGGGAGAAGAGATTGACACCCATCTTCTTTCAGGTAGTTGTAGAGAGTGATAAGGTCTCCCCTCAACCTCCTTTCATCCAGGCTAAAAAACCCCAGTTCCCTCAGCCACTCCTCGCAAGACTTGTCCTCCAGACCCTTCACCAGCTTTGTTGCCCTTCTCTGGACCTGCTCCAGCACCTCAATGTCCTGTTTGTGGTGAGGGGCCCAAAACTGAACACAGGATTCAAGGTGCGGCCTCACTAGTGCTGAGTACAGGGGCACAATCACTTCTCTAATCATGCTGGCCACACTATTTCAGATACAAACCAGGATGCTGGTGGCCTTCTTGGCCACCTGGGCAAACTACCAGCTCATATTCAGCTGGTTATTGACCAACACCCTCAGGTCCTTTTCTGCCAGATAGCTTTCCAGCCAGTCTTTCCCAAATCTGTAGCATTGCAGGGGGTTGTTGTCACTCAAATGAAGGACCCAGCACTGGGCCTTGTTGATGTAGGTGGCTTCAGCTCATTGATCCAGCCTGTCCAGATCCCTCTGCAGAGCCTCTCTACCCTCAAGCAGATCACAACTCCTGCCCAACTTGGTGTCATCTGCAAAATTACTGAAGGTGCACTCGATCCCCTCGTCCAGATGATTGTTAAAGATATTAAACAGAACTGGCCCAAACACTGAGCCCTGGGGAACACCACTTGTTACCAGCCGTCAACTGGATTTAACTCCATTCACCACAACATTTTGGGCCTGGCCATCTAGCCAGTTTTTCAGTCAGCAAAGTGTATGTCCATACAAGCCATGAGCAGCCAGTTTCTCCAGCAGAATGCTGTAGGAAGTGGTGTCAAAGGCTTTACTTAAGTCTAGGTAGACAACAACCACAGCCTTTCCCTCATCCACTAGGTGGGTCACCTTGTTATACACATAAGGTTGTAGACAAATGACTAAATTAACTAGTCATTTATTCCAGCAGAGTGGTAACAGTGTCTCTGTCAACTCTTAGGGAAGTGTGCTATCTTGAGAATATATCCTTAGTTCCTCTCCTTAGTCAAATTTATATTTAATTACTTGTAAGTATTTACTTGTAAGAAACAAGGTGTTTCACTGATAAAAGAGCTGACAGATTTAAGCTCTTAAGAGTTGTTTAATTGCTGAAAAATAGAGAACACAAGTGGTGCAGAGTCTGATTCCTACTGCAGCAGTGATTTGTGAAAGTCCTCTTTGCCAGTCCAATCTTTGCTACCAAGACAGCTTTGAAAAATACCATTACATAATTGTTTCTCAGGTACTTAAACACCATAATAAATCTGGCCCCCAGGTTCTCATCACAACCAAAAATGTCAGGACATATAATTGCTACTGTTGCTTAGCCTTGTTTTTTGTTATAATAATCCTTCTTAAATGTCTTTAAAATTGAGAATAAATTTGTCTTTCATGGATATTCTATGAATTTGGATAAATCTCTTCTTAGTCTTATGACTTCTGGCTGTTCATAGTTACACACTTCAGATACTGCTACTGTGCTTAACAAACATGGATTTAAAATTTCAGCAAGATCTTATTTAATACATGAATAAGAAGAGTGGATTCGCCAAAGACTCATTCTCTTTCTCTAGCAGTGTTACTAATAAATTACTGTGTGATAAGGAGAGTGAATTCAGTCTTGACTATTTCAACAGTTTTAATAACTCTGAATAAAGTACAAATTACTAAATGCAAGAAAGAGTGAAATGGAAACTACTTGAAAATAAAAGAAAATTAATTGTGCAGTTAAAGGAACTAAATGGATAGACTGTTGAAGGAACATAGTAATAATACATTTTCAATAAAAAATGGAAGTGAAAAATAAATGCTACATTCTTATTAAATGAGAACTTCACTCAGAAATTCACTTTTCTCAGTAAATTCCCGAAGTACTGAAAAAGCTGAGTACAAGATTACATTGAGCAATTAAGTACACAGGAAATACTGTGATTGAATGTCTCTCATAAAGCAAATTATTAAAAAACCCAACCTAGCAAACAACCAAAAACACAACCAAGAAAACAGCATTGGTACAAAAAAGTGCATGCTATTCCCTGAGTAATCTTTGTAAAAATTAATGCACCAATTCAAGGTGGTTCCCAAGCATATTAAACCACCTTGTGTCTGTATTGTACTGGTCTGATCAATTCTAAGTCAGTGCCTCTGGCTACTCCTGATCTTTCCTGAGCAAAGACTCTGCTCTGAGCAAGATGAGGTCTCATCTGGGCTCTTACCATGCCCACACCATGTGGGCAAAAGAGTCTCATTCTGATTTGAGTTCCTAATAAGACTATATCTTAACAACAGTGGTGGTACATCCAGGTTGTCCAGACCCTCCACCTGTGCATCAGACTTATGTTCCCAGCACCAAGGACTTCTTGTCTCCTCCACAAGGTAACTTATTAAATTTATGATGCTGTCACTTGGAAGGCACCCAATTTCCATTGCAGATATTTCTGATCTTTGTGTTACAGTCTTCTTCTTTTCCAGACCTTTTTGATTTTAGATCCTAAATTCCCAAATTAGGAAGCCTATTATTTCATACGGTAAATATATTGAATAAAACAGTAGACTGTTGCTGTCATTGTTTTCCTGTCACTTAAACAACAGTTTAGTATTTTACAGCACTCAAGATTCTGGAAAGAAGAAAACATTACTCCTATTTTTCTGACTGGAAGAAAGGAAACATTA
>VZTO01006919.1:0-24633 GCA_013400615.1 Syrrhaptes paradoxus
ACCCAAAACATTAGCCTGCACAGTGAATACTGGGGTTGAGATCACAACGTTCACCCAAGGAACTGCCTAATTTCCTGTATCTACAATCCCCAAGCCCCTTCCTACCTTTCCCCCCAAAAATATACAGCTGTAGGGGAGAAAAAAGTCACACCAAGTTCTCTCCAGTGCCTCTGGAAGAAGTTTTCCTAAAATTAAAAGTCTTAATGCAAGTTTGACGAGCTTCAGACCACAGCACAAACCTATCTCCCTCATGATACAATTCATCTTGAAATCAAATGGAAACAGGAATTTTGATGGCCTAACAAGTAAATAATACTTAGCTGGTTTTGAAAATGCAGGATTTAAAGATGTATTTTCTTCCCACGTTTGCAATCTACACACCTGCCTCCTTAACCAGTCATACCAGTATAAAGACACCTGGTCTTCCCCAGCATCATCAAAACAGCCCAGATGAGCATCCACCTGCACAGCCACCCTGGCCCCGGGATCCCCGATTCTCACCCAGCACAGGTCATACACCAAGGGACTCGCCCACCTTCAGACCAAAACCATAAGCAGTCGCCTTAGCTAAAATGTGAATTATATGCTATTCAATTATTTCAGGCAACATCCTGTATCGACAGAAAGGACTGCAATAAATCTAAGCTGGCCAAGTGAAGGTTAAGCAGCACCTGCTATAACAGTGAATTTAATTTTCAAAACTGTTTAGGATGCAACAGCTGCAGCGCTGCATTGGCTCACTTCCACAACCACTGCCATCCACGCTACAAATACAGCAGATGCTGCAAATCTACTGCTGGAAACTCTTTTCATTACTTGTGGTGTTAAAAGTCAATATAAACAGGGACGAGCAAACACGGTCAGTCAAACAGCTCCCTAGAGCTTCCTCCTTCTTCAAGATATGGCTGTTCCCATTTTCACCAGTGTCCTGGCCCCACAGACACCTCTGGGCACCCGTGGTGCAGAACACTCGGTGACAGGCTCTAGAGAACTTGTGAGTGCCATAAAAATCCAACCCCACAGCCCCACAGATCACAGGTGTTGCTTAGTTCACACGCCCAGCCTCCATCACCAGCTGGTGGTGCACAGGGGACCCTGTACAATCGCAGGGGGGACAGAGCACCCCCCCTGTACCCTCCCATGGTCACAGGCTCAAGGGTAAAGCAGTGACCAAGCTGGGGGAGGACAGAGAGGTTCAGCCTGTTTCTCCGCAGCGTCAGTGCGCATCTGCGAGCCTGTGCCTGCAGAGGACTTGAAATATTTTAACGTTGTGCACCCAGCGTCTCAGGCATTGCAGAGAACGATAAGAAGGTAACGCTGGTACAAAACACATCGTGGACAAACTAAGAAAAGCCTTTTCTGATTATACACAACTTCAACGTGTGTGCCAGGGCAGGGAGGACAGGGAAATCCCCTCTGCCTGCACTGCCGATGACCACTTCTCATGTATCTCGCCTGCAGATAGCAAAGGACAAACAAGCGCTTCCTTCACCGCTCCCTCCACCTCCCAACAATTCCAGCTACTGAAGTCCCAAACCTCGGCATGTACGCAAGACTTTTGGCAACCCAGGATTGCTAGTGTGTCCAAATGATCACCGCCACCCTCTTCTCCATGCTCAGCAGCAGGCCTACACGTCACGTATACAGGATGAGTTCCGTATATAATGAGTTGCACGTCTTTAAGCTCCCAAGCTATTACCAGTCACATAAAATTCAAAGCATGTTTTTCTGCTGCAGCTCTTACTGCCATAGGCCAGAGCTGGTGGCAAACTGGAAATAGCAGCTCTGCCATGCAGCCTTCCTTGGCATCCTCTCCATCAACCTCCTCTGGGACAGAGCCAGCGAATTCTGACCAGTTCATACTCACACCGTCATCTGCAGCAGCAAGTGGAGCGGTATAAAAAGCGTTAGCAGGCTTACAGATACTATTCAACCATCTTTTCTCCTAGAAATTTCAGAATAGCCAAAATCTATGGGACATGTCATGTAAACGTGAAGTGCTTCAACTCCCACACTGGCAAAGGTCCGTCTCATCAGCCAGTGCCACCCAAATACGAGTGCAGGCCACCCCAGTCCAACCAAGCACTGCTCGCTCTTTCCAGCACGTTCACAAACCTCGTGCCAAGGGCCAGTCCTCACAGCAGGGCAAGAACCTTTTGTGCAAACAGAATCAGATCAAGGGCTTTTGCGTTTAAAACAGTTAGCTCAAAAAAATGCATCAAATTCCCAGCATTTCAGACGCGTTGTTCTATAAGGACACCTACACAGAGGCAGAGCAGACAAATCCTGAAGTCTTTTAGCTCCAGCGTATTCTGAAACGTGGAGATTCCTACAAGCACTTGAATTGTGCCTCAGTCTACCAATACACATGCTTAGCTCTGCTCTGAAAACAAGCAGCAGGGAAACAACTGTGCTGGTTTTTAAAAATGAAATATTGATGTATTTGCTGTTATCATTAGTACCATATATCATCTGCTAGCTGACTGACAAAGCAATCCATCCATCCATCCATCCATCCATCCATCCATCCATCCCACCGGGTCTGGGAGAACTCTCTCCCAGTCTACAACAGGAAGAATCAAAATAACAGGCAACGCAAGTATTCATTACTAGCTACGTACGCATGCTGTGATAACCAATTATTGCCAAATATAATGCAACGGTTAAAGATTTATCTGTCTTTGAGCTTTCTTAAGACTCTCTCCTGTTTTATACAGGATAAACTATATGCAAAAATAAATGCTTTTATGTATAAATGTGGTTCAGAGTTCACCTTGCTCTCTGGGATCTGGAGAACCGTGTTAAAGCACCAACAAGCTCTTAGAACAAGAATGACAACATTTAAACATGGTTAAGTGTGTCAAAAGGCAGCAACCCAGCAAGACCTGATCCTGCTCACCACGCTGCACAGGACCTGGAGTCAAGCACTGGGGAAAGGCCAGACGGCTGCTTCCAGGGCACAGGTGATTCCCGACAGCTTTTGGTATCCATGGGCCTATGCATTGGTCAGGTTCCTCCGTACAGGATATGAAATCATATTAACAATTCCCATTATTCTTAAAGTACTTTAGGGAAACTCTAGAAACCACCTCAACACATGTCTACGAATACAGCTACTCAGCTAAAGTCAGCATGATAAAGGCGTCCAGCGAAGGCTACGTAAGCCACATTTAAAACTGATAAAATCTGGTAAACAGCTGGAAACTAAAAATCTTTTAATTAAATTTACTTAAACTAGGTTTAAGCTATTTTAAGGCAATTCTCATCATGTCCATCCATGGGATTCCATAATTTTATGACAAAGAAAACATTAATTTTAGTTAAACTCCTCTGCAAACTACACCCTAAGGGACTAACGAACGATGACAGGGAGCAACTGAAAGAAATTAAAACTTTTTCTAAACTTTCTAAAAAGAAATCAAGCAGAGGAATTACGAAATGCGTATCAAGTATTCTCAGCAACTGACCCATGACTGTGGAGATGACTCAGGAAAGCAAAAAGCACAACCTCAAAACTTTGCTGCTGCTTCACCACTCAAGGAGTTCTGCAAAACTTTGTTTTGCAGACAAAGAAAAAAAAAATCCTGTGTTTCTCTTTTGGAATCGCTAAGGATTTCAGGTATTATGATAAGAAAGAGAAGAAAAGATTAATATGAGATAAAGGAAGGGCAGATAAGACTTTGCTTCCAGAAATCCCTTCTACAGGACAATTCAACCACATTCTTTACAGTCCAATACACTCTGGAGGTGGAGATATCACACAAGGGGCTCTTTGGACTTTCTTAAAACATCTAATTTGCATCACGGAACCTTACTGGAAAGTTTAATTTGTATTGATTTGAAATTGGTTGAAGAGTCATACATAAGGGTAATTCCATAACCAAACACATGCCAAATGAGAAAGGGGAAGTAAATTACAGGGTAGCAGTGATCCGTGGTAGACCAACAAATTCTGAGGCATGTTTATGGAGAGGTGGAGGCTGAGAGCAGAAAGCTTGCCTGCGCTCCACCCCGATGAGAAGGGACCTGGCTGCATTTGCGTGGTCTGCACACACAGTCTGCTGAGCAGGACGGTGACAGAGATGATGTTTTAAAGGAATAACAACCTTGGCACAAAAGGGAAAAGGACAACCCCAACAGAGAACTTCACATTGAAGTCCTCATAACTTTAAGGGCCATAAAGGAGGAAATCTTCAAGAAAACTTCACAAGACAGTATTCTGGAAATCTAGCAACCTGTATGAAATTGCTAACACCTTAAAATGTTAATCATCAAAATAAAACTTTAAAAAAAGCTGGTATCAGTGGAGAAATTGAAAAAAATCCCACAGACTTGCTAAGAACATTGATTTACATTGCCTCTATGCCACCCATAGCAAGTCATTGGCAAGGATGACAAATTCTTCAAATACTGAAGCATTTAAAATCATATTTTCAAAAACAAAAGGAAGGTAACCCCCTGCAAACACTTTCATTTTTGTAAATACCATTTTATTCTTTCCTGAAAGACACACAGCAACGCAAGAGAAAACAGAATTATACACAGGACCCCACAGAAACGATGATACAAAAATTACTAAAGTAAATGCAACAGGAAAGAGGAAAACCATCCCTCTCTTCTTTCAGTTCTACAAACTTTTGATTTGGGCCAGTCATGGGGGGGGGAACGATTCTGCAGCAGGGGGAACACATCCTAATTGCTGCGCTGGTTCTGTACTCTGGGATAGTCACTTTTCCCACAGGGTGAAGGAGAACAGTCAAGTGTCTGTATGTCACAAAAATAAGAAATTGCAAACAAAAAGGTTCAGAACTGGCATTTTGAGATTAAGGGCTTGACAACTAACCTCCAGTGAATCCAGCTGCTGCGCCTGTCCCCTCTAAGCCTTCGCCAAAACAGCTGGCAGGAAGGAAACGCTGCCATGTCTCAACAACTGCGGTTGGTGCCAAGAAGACTGGAGTGAAAGCAGATGCAGGTAAAATACATATTCCCTTTTAGATACTGTTATAGGGGCAATAAAATTTCTGCAATGGGGCAGAGCAGACAACTAGGAACAGCAGTGCTGGAAAGTACCGCTGCTCAGTCTGCCACGCCTCGTCCATATAAATCCTGTGTTTCCAGATTCGATGTAAGAGGCCTCCCTACACCAGAAAATGGCTACGGTTAACCTAAGACTCAAGATTAATTTAAATAATGTAAATGACACTGGTTTAATCCTAGCAGACCAGAGTGTTTCTTTGTTCTACATTTTGTTGCTTGTGAATGTAATGGTATTCACATGAGTGGCTGTACCTCTGTAATTATTAAACTTTCCTAAGTAGACAAACCCTAAATTAAAAAGGTCGTCAGCCAGAGCTCCCCCCCATACACACCTCTAGACCTTGAAATTGTGTTCTGCAGGGATTTCAGAGAAAAGCCTCGACCACATGCAAGGTCAGAGGGAAACAGAGCAATAAAAGGCAATAACTAGGATCAGATCCAAACCCAGAGAATTAACAGTTCCCATGAGAATCCGGACAGTCCAGAGTCACGGGAAGTCGCTGAATATAGAAGGGGAATCAGCAGAATTTACTGGCACGGAGCAGCGTCCCGACGTTACAACCAGTGGAAGGCTAACCACAAACAAGTTGCCAGGAGTAGGATTGCAACCTCCAATCCTAGAATTGGAAAAAAGATTTGTCTGTAATCCCACTAAACGCTCTCTGCCTCGCAGGTCTGGCTGTACGTCCTTTATCCATCTATTTAAGGCCCCCACGTGATGACGGCTGCCTGCCTGGCCACTCCCAGCCAGGACAAACAGCCCAGCTCCCGACGAGACTCCGGCAGCGGCTTCCAAGGCAGACGTTGCATCAGCCAGGTGTGCAGGAAGCGGCGGAGATAAAGCAGCTGTTGACGATGGGGCTCTCGGACGGAGGCCGCTTCAGGAATCCCATGGAAAGGACGACAGGAAGGAGAGAGACACTCTGCACACAGAACAAGCTTCATCGGCTTCAGAAAGCCTTTGTGCTGGGGCTCCGGACCTGGCCTTTCTCCCAGAGATGATGCAACACTGAGGAACAAGGTCTGTGCCAGAGAAAACTATTCACAGGCTATGCAGATGGCAATGCGGCCAAAGGATCTCGGAGGAAAACATGCCGGAGCCCATCCAGGCCCAGTGAGCCTCCCCAGGCCTCCCCCATGCCCCCAGGATCCTCCATTTCACGTTGCCGCCTCGCTCCTAGCACGACCGCAGCTTCAGGCGGAACGAAGGACCTTACGATAGCGAGAAAGCAGCAAAAGGGGGTTTTAAAATCCTGCAAAAATCACAGCTTGTCCTCTGATCTGTTGGAGGGAAGAGTCGTGGGAGAGACGGAGCTCAAAGCCTCAAATCTCCCAGCCGGGGATCCTCCCGTCACCGCGGCTTGCCAGCGCACGCCTGAGCTCCCCAAACACGTACGGCAGCCTCGGCCCTGCTCTCACACACCAGGAAACCACGCAGGGACAGCCCAGGCAGCCGTGGCAACATCACACGGTGTGGCAATGACGGAGCCGCGGCTCCCAGGCGAAGGTTCAGCCTTCCTTTCCATTCCAGGACGCGTTTCGACCCGTCCCCCGCTGCCCAAGCCATCACCCTCCCAGCTCCAGCCTGGCTTCTGCTGGTTGTGACCAGCGGGTTTTGCAGCCTTGCACTTGGGCTTAAGATCATGCAAATACATTTTTCTCCGCATTGTAAGGAAGTTACTCCAAGCTTACGTCATGCTCATGTGCCGTGTCCCAACAGACACCAGTTTGTCCGACGCGCCTTGAGTGGGAAACCGGGCTACAAAAATACCTGCCACCTGCACCGCACACAGCGAGACGCTCAGATACATTTACACGTTAAAATCCAATGAATTTTACACGGTTAATAAGGATTTGAGCAATCTTCCAGCCTTGTGGCAAGTCTCAAAGCCCAGCCTGCTGCACTGCCCCACCACATCCCCTTCTCAGGGACGTCTTTGTAGGAAACGCCACCGACTGCGGCACGTTCCCAGTCATCAGGGCCCAGTGGCACTCGTGGTCATTTAAGATGGTTCGGGGACCCCTAGAAAATTCACGCATTTCCTGCATATCTACTTTTCCCCCTCATGAAACCTGTCAGAGAGCAGAGTCCGTAGGACAGTGGTGGTCAGATTTACAGGAAGAGCCATCAGCAAACAACATATTGGACCATCAAGCTTTAAGGAAGTTTTGTAAGTTATTTTGATAAGTTTTTGGTAAAAAACAAGAAAATCAAAGACTTGCTCTCACAACCACAGAGATGACGATGTGACACTTACTCAGGAAGCTCCCAAGTACCCACTGCTGGCAAGAAACACAAAGCTCAGTGGTCCAGAGAGCCACGGCCACTTTTGACTAGCCCATTTTTTGGCTAATAAGATGAAAAGTGGATAATCCAGTTGAACACACTTTCAAATGCCGATGATCAAAAATCAGCAGTCACAAACCTGCAACTAGCGACTGAAAAAAGACAAAAGCACATTTATTATTTTTTGCAGATAAATGAGTAATTTCTTCCTTTGAGAAGATTTTCTCTTTGAGTGCACGACACTGTCACCAACCACCCTACTGCACGTGGGTGGTGACACAGGAGTACTGACATCAAACGGTTGGCCAAGAGTGCTGGTTGTGGAGCTCGCACAAAAGCGATGCTGAGCAAGTGGTTCTGTAACACATCAATAATGAAAGCTATCTGCTGCCACAGCCGCTGGGTTTTCTGAATGTTGAATTATGAGCAGAGTAATACATGGAGGACGTTTTCATCGCAAACACAACCAGGCACAGGTATGTACAACCAACACGATGAAACTAAGAGGCTGAAACGCAAGAGCTGCAGGTCATCTCCATCAGCCTCCCAGTGCTGGGGAGAGGGGGTTGATGGCACAGCAGAGAAGGAAAGCAGGGAAGGTGGAAGATTTCTTATGGTTAAGCCTTCACAACTTCTTTTGCGTGTAGCACTTTGTGCGAGTAGCTCCTGCAGGCTGACAGACAGGGCTGTCCGGACGAGGCAAGCAGCAGGGATTGCTGTGCTGGATCTCGAAGCTGGAAGCCTTTGCTTTACGCTGTGCAGTGCCCCAACACGTTTCTGCAGTTTGCTATGCCTTCAGCCCTAAGCAAGGAAACTTGCAGTTGCTACACAACCTCTTCCCCACCTCAGAAACAGCTCGATTTTTGTGACAAACCTATAGGCTCAATGTCCAAAAAGCTACAGGGTTTTGAGCTGCCTCTTCTTCCTTAGGACACAGACGTGTTTCCATGCTGCACAGCTGCAGGGATGAGAGCGATGGGGCTCCTCCCTGGCCGGCCGAGGAGGAGGAGAGGAGAGGCAGGAATGCAGCCGCGCAGGAGAAGAGGCGAGAGCAGCCCAGGTAGCTCCACGTCCTCCTCTGCGCAGGCAAGGACGAGCACGCAGACAGGCAGGGCCGACCAGAGCTCTACCTGCACAAAGCAGCAGATCCTGAGAGCTACCAGAGGGGAACTGAAGAGTTCTGCATGTCTGCAAGGGCACCTGGGACAAGGTAATCTATGGAAATACAGAAACTCAGCAGCCGTCGAGGGAGTGGTGGAATGGACAAATGCAAATAAAAAGTAGAAGCACGATCTGGAGCCATTACCAGACTGAGTCACGCAGCTCCCCAGGTGAATTTCCAAAAGTGAGGGAGGAGCAGAATCGCTGAAGTATTCTCATTTGGACAGCATAAAAAACCAGCAAGTGCCATTAGAATACTGCTTCTGACAATTATTTTCTAGTATTTTAAGCAACAATAAACTTTCTAAGTCTGGTTAACTTGAGAGATAGAGAATATCCCACATTAATTGAAGAATGAAACCTACCAGGAGAGCTTGTGCTTACTTTGCCTCTCTGAGGATTTGTGATCATATTGCCATTCTGCAATTTTTTAACACTGTTTCTAAAAAAGGATGAAAAAGATTTACAGACTTCTGCTGCGGTCAACTGGAATCCAGAAAGGCTCATCTGAATACAGTGAGTGTACACAGTTACATCAGGGCTCCTCTGTAGAGGCTTTGAGAGAGCCTTAACCGTATCTTAACCATCTGAAGCAACGCAATAAGGGAAAGAACTGAGTTCCAGCAATGTAAGCCACAAAGCATTAAATTTCAGAGTTCTCTTCACATCTTACGTGTCTTATGCACATAAGTATTCTAGCACCAGGTTAACTGTTTCTCCTCTAAATTCAGCTGAATTTCACGATCCTGGCTTTGACTGTGAGTGCGTGTATCTGAACTTGTGCCAAGCGATGACGGCATGAAACCTTTAAACATTCTTAACCTCCACTGTCAGGAAAGGAGTATCATAATCATAAAAAACCCAACCAACACCCCCCCCCCCCNCCCCCCAAAAAAAAAACCTCCCACCAAACCTCACAATGTATTTTTTCCTGAAAGAAATGAGTTGAGCTTATTTTAAAAGACTGAGATGAACATTTGCTCCTTTCCCCTCCCCTGTAAACCGTTCCAATGTTTAATTATTATCATTGCTAAGAAACTGTACTTCAAGACGGAATTTGTCTAACCTCAGTTGATACTGCTATGCCTTTGTCAGCAAATCTCACAAGTCCTTTTAGAGAAAGATCAAGTCCTCTCTCAATTGTCTTTTCAATAAGCTGAGTAAGTTGAGCTCCTTTAAGCCTCACATCATGAGGCTTATTTTCCAGTCCCTGGATCATTTCTGCAGCTGTCCTTTGAATTATCTCCAAATACACTGGCATTCTTCTTGAAGCATGGAAATCAAAATTCAATTCCAGTATCAGTCTCAATGTTGCTGTGTTTATAAGATTACTTATTTTTGCTTCACATTCCTTTCCCCCGCTTTTTTTTTCCTCCTCAAAATGCCCAAGAATCACATTAATCCTTTTGAATAAAATACTGACCCAAGTACCATGTAGAGGCAACTAGCTGGAAAGACCTTAAGACCCTCTGAGCTGCTACTTTCCAAAATGCTGTTTCACAGTGCATAGGTGGGTTTGCAGTTTTGTTAACAAATGCATCACCTTGCAACTGGACGGATTCGTATCTTTTATAGAAACATGGTGAAAAAATCCAGACCTCTCCCTGAACATACTTTATTATCCCACTACTATCTCTCTGACAGAAGCTTTATCAATTTTTTTTATGCTATCCAGAAAAAAAAAAAAGATTCTAAAGAGCAGTACATTCAAAGCTGACTTCATCTCACAACCTTCTATAAAGCTAGGTGTGTCCTTTCCAAGCTACAATCCCAGATCTCCACTGTTAATGCAGTTTCTCCAGCACAACCATTTCTACTGTCAGAGTACCCTGCCTCCTTCCTCCTAACTCTTGCCCTCTCCACCCAAACACCGCATGCATCCCACACCTACACCCAGTCCAGCTTCCACAGAACCACAGAATAATCCAGGTTGGAAGGGACCACTGAAGGTCAACTGACCGAAACCCCCTCCTCTCCCCACAGCAGGGCCAACTTGGATCAGGTTGCTCAGGGTTTTGCCCATTTCTTCTCCAGGGCCACTAAGCGTTTGCGTAACTATGCATTTTAAGGCCAAAAATAACCTTCTGATGGTCTGACTTTCCACCTAACAAAGACTGGAAAATCTCACCTAGTCATTTCTACACTTGGCATCGCAGCTTACAAATGAGCTAGACCATGTTTGTCAAGCACAACCTAAAAAACAGGGTATGGATTTACCACGATTCTTTCGGGGAGATTTAAAATCCCGCAAAAGACTGCAGCCCATCCCCAGGCAGCATCAACCCAAGCCATTAAGTCTTCACAGTGAGCACAGTACATTTGTAGTTCTTATGAAAAAAAAAGTGTAAAACTTCTTTTTAAAAATAAAACTACATCAAACACTTTCTCAGAAGCCTTTGAAGAACGCTTCAAACTACCCAAGTGAAGCTGCAGCCCTAACCACCCCTCCGAAGGAGACTGTTCTTCCGCTGCGTACATAGGTGACTATAGATGTTCGCTTCCCCACCGCTTCGTTAAACGTCTTAGTGGCAAATGTACTGATATAATTTTAAATGTTATCGTCCACGTCCACAGTGGTAAGATTTATCAGCACCTATCTTTATCTAGACGTTTATTTAACAGCACACTCACAGGACCTGTTTCCTTGACTACCTAGGGAAGGAATGTCCATCATCCCTTAACTAGCACCGAGTATCTTCCAACTCACACAGGCCAGCTCCTACAAAGCTTACCAGGCCTTGCTTCAGTCACTGAAAAGAATCTCCCCCACCCCTCCAAAAACCCCGTAATTATATAAACAAAGGACTAACATGGACATGTATTTATCCATACAAAAGCATGTCATAATAGTGAAGTTATCCCCCTTTCCTCAGGGAATAGCTGTGTGAAATCAAAGCGACTGAGAGCAGGGCTGGATTTACACCGAAATTAGAGATGTTAGCCAGGATCCTGTGATCCTCTCACCTTACATTCTTCCCAAAGCATCAATTTTTGGCCCTGTCAGAGAGGAACAAAACCTTCAGTCTGACTTGGGAGAGCCACTCTCATTCTCACGTTACATTCTCTGCTCTCCTGTCTGGCATTACTACTGGTGTATTCCCTGCCAACAGCAGAGGATCTCTTTAAACCTGGAAAAATTGTGGAACAGAATAAAAAAAAAAAAAAAAAAATCCCATCACATGAGTAAATGAGGCTTGACAGCATGATGGATGCTGCAGGTTCACAAGTATGAAGGCGCTCCTCAGAAGATGGCTTGCGCCTGTTACAGCTTCACATAAGCAGAAAAGATGCCGGTTTGCCGCATTCAGGAGGGAGATGCTCAACTGTTTAGATTGGACGCATTTTATGTAAGACTGAAGATGACTAAGTCACAGCTGGACAGATTATGTTCTAGAAGAAAGCTATGCGCTCCTCCTCCCTGTACCTTAAACACCAGCGTTTCCCAATCTGCATCTTTTCTCCTTTCCCTTTCAAACACAAGACACTGAATTATCCCCCCCAAAAAAACAGTCAGAAAATATTCAGGGCCATGTGCTTTACCCAAGAGGAATTTCACATGCACCAGTCATCACAGGGCTAATTTGATTTTGTCATTATGGAAAAACTGAGAACTACCAAGACCTCAGCTGGGTGACAGTTGGACAGGAGAATGATCTCAGCGCAGGAGGAAAACAGCACAGACAGGAATTATCCTCCTTAATAATGCAGATAGACTTTGTATGCGCTAAGCATCCCAACGCAGTTTGCCAAGATACTCTGAAGGCCCCTTATCAGTCCTGATGGCTACAAATCATCAGCAACATTGTTCTTAACCCAAAGCTAGTGCCATGCGGGAAATACACCCCGGCTCATCCTGCCACGCTTCCCTGCAACTACTCACACAGATTTTTTCACCTGTATCCACTACACAAGGCACTCCCCATCACACCTATTAACACCAATACCAAAACCACCGATCGCTGTACTGAAAAAGAAGCCAAACGTATTAACAGAAGCAACACATGGGCACGTGGGCAGAGGTGAGGACTGGCGTGGGCGAGACAGCTACCTAACAAAGTAGGTAGAGAAGCAATTTGCACCACTAGACCAGGAGTCAAAAAAAAAAAAAAAATCCATGTTATACCTCCACATTGCCTGTAAGATGTCCTATGCAAGCTTATTTCTTTTTTGTGCCTTAATTTTCCTATCAGTAAAATCAGAATACTACTTCTGAGCTGCCACACAGTGTTTTGAGCCATGCACATGCAGAATTGCATCTTGAACTTTTGCGTGGAAAAAAACACCTGGAAGAAAACCTGAAATCACTGTGGGCACTTCACTTCTTTCATTCACGGCCAGTACAGGCTGAGGACCCGCACATGCATCCCAGAAAAGCAGCAGCAGCAGCCTCCCCAAAAGCAGGGATGATCAGTTTAACCGGAGAGATTTCAACCTAAGCTGAATTACACCTTCTCAATACTAACACAACTCCATAGCAAATCTCACTGTTCAAGATGAGTTTTTACATTTTAAACCCACATACCATTTCAGAAACAACCACCTTTCTTAACAACTTGGGTAATCTTGTTATACAAGATGCTGAAAAGTTTCCATCATTTTTCAAATACATGTCAAGGCCGTTTATTTCCTCCCTCACAAACCTTCTCTTCACGTAAAAACTGAAAATATCAGAATTCCTTGCAAATGTTGCCCCAACACAGCGACTCTCATGGGAACAGCCTACTTCACTATCGCTCAGAAAAAGAAGCATCTGAAAATGTGACACTGGAAGAGCAACAGAAAGCTACAAACTTTGCTGAGGAGAACAGCCTGCTCCTACATCACCCCCATCCATCTTCGCTGTGTGATACGGTTTTAAAAAAACAAGGAATTTTCAGTCAAGGGATTTCACCAAAAGGATCCTGGTTACATTTTCATACAGTTCTGCAAAAACCAGAGAAGTTACATGAACATTTGGACACGTCATTTCATTCTCCTTGCTCCTTCAAGGTCCTCTTCTCCACGTGCGATTCAAACAATTCCTGCTGACTGGTTTCGAGCTGACAGTCCCAAGCTGCGTCCAAAGTATAGTCTCACTTTCAGAACATGCTAGTGCTTTAGTCTTTATTAATTTATTATTTCTATCTGCATACGCAAGACTCGAAAATACGGCAGCAGGAAACAGGAACTACGACACATTAATTTCACTCTTACATTCTCTGGTTCTCCAGCAGTATGTGGGGAAAGCCTTTTCCCAGTTTGTACATTTTTCATTTTCTTACAAATTCTATACCTGAATTTTTCCTAAAGGATACTCTGAACCCACAGTGGCCGAAGGGAATCCACCAAACACTGGACTTGGGCTGCCAGACAGAAGCAGTTCTGTGCTCAGCTTCTTTAACTTCTCCGACGGACCCACACAGTGCTCTGTGTTTCAGGAGCTAAGCCGGGAAGGTGACAAGCACCGCTCTTCTAGCAGCGCTAACGGTGACTTCCACAGGTGTGTAAAGGATGCCACCACCGTAGGACTTTGGCATCCAAGTGCCTCCCACGTCGGGCAGAGCACCCAAGAACAGCCTCTCCGAACAGCACCATCACGGCGCAGCGTTAAGGTATTTCCTCATCTCACAAATCGCAGTTTTAACCTCAGCAGAGATCGTCCTACTGAGAAGACACCTAAAGAGACAGATTTGGGATGGCACACCCCAAAATACAATGTCTATTAAACAGCAAAACTTTCCACCTTCTGCCTGGTCACCGTCAGATAAAGGATGTGTCCCAGCCCTGGGTGCTCACCTGGGGGCACGGGCAGGGAAGGGACACAACCACTGTACCTATGCGTCACCCTGCTGCTCACCCAGGTATTCAGCTGCCTCACTGCAAAGTCAAACCAAATGCTATCGGCTGTGAAGCACAACACAGCAAACACAACCTGCTTAGTTCCTTTATTGCAACGTGGTTGATTTGGGGCTATTTGTGAAGATTTTCATTAACTAAAATGATTAACTAAAAGATAGAATTCAAAACAGATGAGATTTCTTGCTTATGAGACATGGTACTCCTGCCCAACAGGAATTTTTTGCACAGCGATATGCATTTGGAGATGTCATGACATGCTAACATGTAAATAACTTTATTCAAACTCAAAAAGCCAAAATGCTGCCCCAAGTCCTATTAGACCAAATAGTTTCACTAGGTAAGAAATTAAAAGCCTCAACTCCCAGGGAGCAGACGGTGCAGCACACACCGGGATTTGCAGGACATGGCCAGTCGCTCTATTTCAAACACATGCTGCTGTAACCAAGTTTTCCATATTAAAAAGAATTCAAGTTTCTGCTGCAACTGGCCTTGGCTGAATTAAATTTTTGCATTGTTCCAGTTGTACCCATGTCTCTATACATTTTCAGCAAAGCCTGACGGAATTTATGTTATGGGTTTTTACTACTACATTTTTTATAATTTGATTGACAATGTATCCTCAGTAATTCATCATTTTCTGCCTGCCTGGATATCTCATAAGTCATAACGACTGGCAAGTTTCTAGTTACCACGTTAAAAAAAGGGGTAAGGAATATCGTGCGGTACATTAATTTACACAGATTTGTCATAATTGTATACTAATTAACATTTTGCCATCTTTTGAAGTGAGACATCACCTCAGCTCTCTGCTGTATTTACTTTCTGCAAAAATATACCTACAAGAACTCACTATTTTGAACCAGCTCAGCACCACGGGTAGGTTATAACACCGTTCCCTGTCACAGATCAAGCCTACATGAAAACTCACATCTGACCAGCTTCCCGAGCAAACAAGAACAGACCAAGGAAAGACTACACTGCCAATATTCAAGCAGAAAATTAAATGTTCATCTAAAGAAAGTACTCTGCGCACAGCAGCCAAAGGCACAAACCCACAGCGTGTCACAGATGGAGCTACCATCCACTGCCTGGGGAGCACTCTCGGGTCCAGGGGACAGCCTGAGCTGGCCTCACTGTGTGTGGCCACCAAAAGGTGGGGACCCTGCTCCCCTTCTCTGGTCCCCACCCGTATGCTCTCCCCTATTTATTTTGTGAGGGCTCTGGATGCTTGTCAAATCTCTCAGTGAGCCAACTCAGCTCACTATCTTGGCAAAAAAAATAATCCAGCAAAAACCAAAACACAAAATAAGCCCAACATAGCTTTCTGCTAGGTTAGCAAGCTGAAGGAGTTCAGAAAAGGGATGCAGCGAGAAGCAGAGCTGGCAAACGGAAAAGGCAGAACTCCCCGTTAGGTTGGAGAGGAAGGGGGAGCAAAACTTCCCCCATTCAGCAGCGGAGCTGTTGGATGTACTCAGCTGTCTCGTGTAACTTCACCCGGAGTAACCCCACTCGCAGGGTGCAGTTCTGCAATAGTTTCAAGCTGACTTCAGCTGGCACAGCGTCAGCCTCCCCAACCCTTCCTGCACTGGTGCTAACCTGACCCCACAGGCCAGCAGCTCAGGCAGAAGCCAGCAGAAAACTCTTACTTCCAAAAATGAAATGCACTTGTTTTCATCATGGTAGCCCTCCTGAACAGATCACTACTGGAGCAGGCTTGTGCCAGAACAGAGCCAAGAGCAGGTCTGCGGCAGCAGCACGTCAGGTCAGCAGGAATTGCCACAGAACTGTATCACTGGCGTGCACCAAAAACCTGTACAAAGCTGTGCAAACAACATGCAGTGCATCACAAACACCCATTCCAGTTTAACACACAAATTTCCATACAGGAGCAAACCCCGAGGTGGATATTAGAACTGCACAACAAAGCGAGTTTATGGCAAGATTAGAACCTGACTTGCACCCTGTAAGCAACCTTGTTCCCTATTAACCTCCAGGCCATCCTGAACCCCAACACTCTTGAAATTCATGAAACTGCAAGAGAACTTAGAAAGCTGTTCTCCTCTACAGTCAAGCAGCCCCTACTTCACTTGATCAAGCAGTCGTCTTCTCTTCAAAGGTTCACTGGAGCTGTATTTATACAGGAAGCTTCCAGATCTTTGCTGTGGCAAAAGTTAATCTACAGCCACATTACTGAAAGCATTCTTGCAGCATGATTATAAGTTATTCCAACCTAATGCCACCAAAACACAGGAAATAATTTGTTTTAGTGTCTTTAGTTAAAGGCCACATGAATGCAAAAAGCTCACATATTCTTCCAAGGATCTATAAATTGATACTGCAACTCAGGTTGAGACACGCTAACTATTTTAAGGGCTGCACGCTGAACCCCCAGGGCACTTCAGTTTCCTAAATCACTGGTTCTCAAACTTTTCCCAGTCTATTCCTTCCTGCCTACAAGCAAGGAGACATTCTCACCTCCTCACTCTCTCCAATAAAAACATTTGAGAATTGCTCCTTGGGAGCAGCTTCCACAACAGTGTCCCAAAGAGGTACCAGTCCCAGAGAGCGACCGAGAGCACTGCCAGAGGGATGTCATTTGGGCAGAGGCACAGCTGGGAAATAGGGCTACACTGAAAAATAACCCCCTGCTCCCACCCTCTGCACTACCTGGAGCTGTGATGAGAAGTCTCAGCCTTCCTGGTCCCATCCTCCTACCAGCTACCACCTCTGTATCCCCCACATTCTGCTCCCAGGAGCAAGCTGCACCTTTCCCTCCTCCAGTCTGAGCAACGCGGTCTGACACAGGCTTCCTTATCCAAATATTCCATGCAATGCAATCCTCAAAAATCCTCTGGCCACTTATTTTCACGATTCAAAGTCTATGCAAAACCAAGAGACTGCATTATCTGACACCGACAAACTAAAACACCAAGCTGCATCCTGGCATCCTGGCTTTTTTTTTTTTTTTTAATATAACCAACATCATCAACAGGCATGTTCTGTTACTAAGTTTGATGGCGGGATCTCACACTCCTTCCCTATCAACGACTTGCATTTCAAACCGCTCAAAGTCAAGAGGATTCTTCTCAGTATCAGAACCTCAAACTGTTTTCTGGGCTGCTGGCACAGTCACTGAAAAAGTTTTGCCCCGTAAATCAACAAGGCTGCAGAAGAAAACCCTGGGATGAGCTCCGTAAGGACAACAGGCACGAAGCCTGAGTCACTAAATGAGCAGCTACCAAATCCAGACAATATCTGCTTGTCAATGTGTATGATTGCAATTGTAATCCCGCTCTAAATATGAACACATCAAAAGCACCGTGACCTTTCTACTCTGAAATTACTCTGAAATATTTCAGGGCTTAAGCATTTTGGTTTTAAAACTAACTCACATTCTGTCTCAAAAGGCTGCTTGTAAGTCAAAAAAAAATAACCAAGCTTGTTTAGAACAGGATGAATAAGCAAAAAAGTTTGCTGCCTTGAAAACTGCACAGATCTGACTGCTTGGGATACCTCCCCTTCGCTAAACTTAGCCCTTCCGTGACCCCTGGGGAGGAATGCAAGACCTGTCTACGTTATCAAGTTTATAAGGATTAAACTTTAGCATAAACAACAGATCAACTTCTAAACTGCACTCTAAAAGCCAAATTCCTGACTATTTCTCAATGCCACTCTTTTCTGTTCCTCCCTCTTCGTTCCCCCTTTTTCTTCATGTTTGGTGAATGTGGGACTATTAGATTCCTGACCACAAAAGAAATGACTTCTCCTGCTCACTGAAAGCTCGCCACTCCAACGGCTGACAAGTCCTCCCACATTTTTCCCCCCTGAAGCCTGAGCACATCAGTACGCTCTTCGGAGTATTTCCCATATTGCTCATTAAAACGATTGGGGTTTGTGTGCGTTTGGTAGGAGGGAAAAAAAAACCTCACAAAGAAAGTTTTTCTTTCTCAAATTTATTATTCAAAAATACAATTTGTTTGTTCTACTGTTTAAGCATTTAAATTAGATTTAAGGATCAGAAAGTTGCAGATTTACAATTTAAACAACAATATTGATGCTCCTGTAGGGCTTGTGGCAACAAAAACTAGTGTTAGGGCTATTATTCACTGCAGATTTCTTCTTTTGGGCTACAGCTTTTCAAGTTCAGACTCATCAGTTGAAGTGAGGGAAAAATCCCTTTAGCTATTTTTGTTACAGGAAAATAATACTTCACCACTAGCTCAGGCAGGGGGGAAGGGGAACGATGAACAAGATTCTCCTGCTTTGTCCCGTAGATCATCCTCCAAGACAAAGAACATCTTTACTAATTAAAGAAGAAAAAAAAAATTTAAACTAGGAGCAGTTGAAAAACTGTTTCTCAGCATGCTCAGGGGGCATTAGCTGCGATTTCAGCAGCTTAGCAAGTCCCACCCCTGCGAGAGCTCGGCGGGGAGGCCAGGAGCACTGCACATTCTCCCTCCGCAGCAGGGACAGGGGCCACCGCTCGGCTCAGTTGCTACAGGAATACTGGAAAATTGCCACCAAAATAGCAAATCCCATGAAAAAAAAAAAAAAGAAAAAAAAACCCAAAAAAACCAATCAATCAAACCAAGAAACCCCCAGAAACTTTAATAAGGAATTAAGAAAAAAGTGGAAAAACTCCCCTCAGCTCCCACAGTTTCAGGATGTTGAACTCTCGCTGAATTACAGTCTGGGGCTTTTTCCACAATCAAAATAAGCAAAAGTTTTAGGCCGAGACAGATTTATACAAAACTGTCTTGAACAATATAAGTGCAAACTTACTGTGCACTAACTCTTGCCACAAGTCAGTCGTGGATGCCAAAGACTGGCTGTAGAATCTGTAACAGCTTTAACATCTGTAGCTTTTTTATTTGGAAAAGAAAAAAAAAACTAAATAAGACAAGTAAAATGCAAAAAAAGTTTTTATTTTAAAATCAAATAGCAGCTTAAGTTTCATAGGAGCAACTGAGGCTTAATATTTCACATACTATACATTTAAACATACATTTAACGCTTTCAGCTGAAGTACTGCTACTACATCTTGTATATATATATAAAAACCCTACGCCTATTGCAACCTTTTTTATATACTGCACATAGCACGACATTCCGCTGGCAAGATTTCAGAGTCACACAGGCAAGCAGCACCAGAGTGAGAACACAAATGTGCATCTGTAATACAGGAATATTGCCACGAGAACAATGATTTTTGAAGTTTCAAGCCTCTCAGCGCTCATTATGTTTGTTTTACTATTGCCAGAATAGATAGAAACATTTTTATCTCATCACATCATTCAAAACAAGTTTGTAACACAGTCTGATCACCCAAAATGGGAGAAAGACTAGACTGGTCAGACTAATAAATTACATGGCTGGGACATCCCACATTTAGTTCTCCCTCGCATGCTTCGCACCTGGAAGTGTGAAATTAAAATGTGGGATTTTTTTTTTTTTTTTTTAAATTTCAGGGAACATGTGGAAAATTTACATCAGCCGTTGTCACTGGATCCCCCCAGCCCTTAAAGACTGTAAACTGCTGCACCCTCTGAGATGCCAGTTCAACGCCATCTCCTTCCTGTGGGTTTTTTCAACTCTGACCTCTTACCTTTCAAAATAAGATCTGGGCGTAACCGAGTCCTCTTTCTAAAAAGAGATTTTAACGTACGTGGGATTTCACTGCCTCACCTTGGGATGGTGAAATCGCAGACAACATCAGCAAAGGATATTACTTTCAGGTCACTTGGGATATGACAGTAAAAGGAAAAGCCAGGGCCCTGCCAAAGCCGTGCCAGTTATCCAACAGGATGCGAGGCAGCGGATTAATTCCCCATTATAACATACAGACACTACAAACAGCACACAGAGAGACTGTAAACAACGATTAAGGGGCCATGAAGATCACTTGCTGTATTTTATTAAACCGAGGAGCTAGTTCTCGTACTCACAAAATCCTAAATTCACTACTGCTGTCCTGTCACTCCGTGCTAGGCAGCAGATACCACGTCCAGCCCCAGTGACGGCTGCATTTTAGGTGGGTTAAAAGGTGCTCACCTCACCTTACAAAACAATTGTGCTACAGATCCTGAAATCTAAGAGCAACTCGGAGTTTGGCATCTATCCCACGACTGCTCAGAGTCAAGCAGATTTAAGGGCATATTTTAATCTTCCTCACATTGTTCTGGTCCTGGAATTCTTGCTTCAAGCTCACAGTAATGCCGAGTTTGGTAATTCAGGCCAGGGCAAGGGGCTCCCCATTCTAGGTGTTAGTTTACAAAGATGGCAGTTGTTCTCTAACGCTAATGTATTCCCTTTTCCCATACTGCATACCTCAACGAACAGTTTCATCTTTAACAAACGCTCTGGAACACACCGATAGCTCCAAGCCACCGACACAATATCATACAGACAGCGGTCAGTGCCAAATGGTTAGTTAAGCAGATAAGAAAGGCACTCATTCTTCCTTAAAAAAAAAAAAAAAAAANAAAAAAAAGGAAGCTATTGCAGTCAAGTAGACGAGTGTGGGGATAGAAGCTGGCAGATTCCACAATACAGAGTCACGTCAAAAATGGCCTCCTGCAAACTGTTCCTTCATCAAGCATTTGAGTCAACCGAAAAAGAGGAATCTTCCCCCATTATTCACAGGAGGTTTCACCTCCCTATTCCACAGCAGAGCAGCATTTTCTCTACGTTTTGACATACAACTGCCTCAGAAGCGCCGAGGATAAATTCGACTGTGCAGCAGAGGGAAACTCCTCTCCTGGATTTCTGTTTGCAGTCCCAAAGTTGAGCCAGGCCTTTATTTTGACTGTTCCCTGGTCTGTGAATGGAAAATCCCTTCTCAGCACTAGCAGGCTGGTGTCTGCTGCACACACCCACTGCACACAGCAGAAATTCCAGTCAATAAGGCAAGTGGGGCCCAGGCGATGGAAGGGGAGGAAGGAGACATACAAACAATAAGAAAAGCATCTGGCTCTGTTACTGGCTGGAAAGGAGACTGGAGTTCAAAAGAGACACGACTGCAGCCTTCACCGAACAGGAAGATCATATCAATTCTCACTGTCCTACTTCTCACATGGACCAAAATATCTGGAAAGGGTAACGCAGGGTTTCCAGCCCACGTTTTAATGCGATTCCATTAACTCAACGGCAGCGATGAAACCCATTTTGTCTCACCGGACCAAAACATAGCCCCCACTTCTGCTTTGGACCTGTGGAAATGGCCCGAAAAGTAAAAGCCCTTTGCTGAACGTGAGCCAGCCATCTCTCCATCACCACACTAATGGAGGCTGCTCTGCTGTCCTTCCCTGGAGATAGCAGCCAAGTCTACTGAAGCTTCTCTCATAGCAACCAGAGCTCCAGAGCCAACAGCAGCTGCTGTCACTGCCTTCAACGCTTACCCACAGGATCCAGAGCAAAGCAACACCCTCCTCCCTGCACCTCTAGAGCAAAAAAAAAAAAAACAACCATGCAGAAGGCTGGCGACAAGATGACTTCCTGGGTCAACCACAAGAGGAAAAAAAAAAAAAATCCTAGTATTTCCTATCCAAGTGAAAAGGAGAATCTCCTATTCCTACTGAAGAAATAAGAAATTCCTTTTCTGGGTTTAGGTTTAGCCTTACAGCAGCAACACCCAGGCAGGATGGGGGGGGGAACCATCCAAAATCCACCCTGTACCACCATGAAACACCAAGTTCTTCGAGACCCAGCTGCACCCTTTCCACCATGAGGGGTGTTCGCCCCCTCGCCCGGTCCAGCCGTACCCCCAGTGTTCCCATTACACACCCACAGCACCCCCGCAGCCCTCCACAGACCCTCACCCCCCCCCTTAAAAAAACCCCACCCGGGGATCTTAGCTCCCGGCAGAGGAGCAGGGGGACAGGGCTGTGACCCCCCCACGGTGCTCCCCCCATTTCCCCGCTCCCGCGGGGCCACACGCGGCCCCGCTCCCCGCCTCCCCCCCCCGCCAGACGCTGCCGCCGCCGCCGCTTCCCCGCCCGACCCGGCGGTGAACTCCGGTCACCGGCACCAAGGACGAGCCGCCCCGCGACAGTGACCTTGCCGGTGCTGTCGGAGAGCAGACGGCGGGGGTTCGGAGCGGGACCGGGGCGCGGGCAGGGCGGCCGGGAGCCCACCCCCGCGGCGGCCACGCGTGACGGCCGGAGAAATGCCGGAGAATCCGCGCTGCGGCCCCCGGCGCCGGGCGGGCCGGGAGCGGGGGGTTACGGGGGAAGCCGCCGCACGGGCACCATGAGAAAGCAGAAAATGCAGGTCAAACACCGCCTCCCCCCAGGCCCGGAGGGGCCGGCGGCTCGGGGCGGGCAGCGGCGGCGCGGGCAGGCAGCGGCGGCCCGGAGGGAGCTCTCCCCAGACGGACAACGACCCCCGCGGCCCCCCAGGACAATAGGGGGGAAAACGGGGAGCGGAGGAGGCCAGCCGACAGCGGGGCTTCCCCGGCGCTCGATAAAGCCCCGCAGCCAGCCCCAGCCCCGCACCAGCCTGGCACCGCCGGCCCGAGCCCGGCCCCGGCGAGCGGGAGAGCAGCACCGGGACCGCCATGATGGCCCGTGCCGCCGGGACAGGCCTCCCCCGCCGGGCCGGGTCTGACCAGGCCTCCCGGGCCGCTGCCCCACTGCCACGGCGGGGCCCTGACACCCGCGACCCCGAGGCAGGGCAGGGCGGAGCACCAGACCGCGGCCCGCACCGAGAGACCCCACGGCCGCCCGCCCTCCCGCCCCGGCATTCCCTCCCGCCAGGCACAGCCGGTTCCCACCCGCCCGCCGGTCCCCCCGTGCCTACCTGGCCGGCCCGTTCCCCGGGCCCCCGCGCGGCACTAGGCCCGGCTCAGCGCCACGGCGTCTCCTGGGCAGCCGGCGGGAGCAAGCCCTCGGCAGCGGCCGTGGCGCCAGCCCCTCCCCCTGGCAGCAGTAGCGGCGGCTTCTCCCCGGGCCGGGCGGAAACGGCACTGGGCGCACGGGGATCCCCGGCGCCGGCGCCAGGGGCGCCCCAGACACGCCCACTCCCGCTCCCCGTTGGCTGCCACGGCGCTATGCCCTGCCCCGCCGGGACGCCCGCCGCTGCAAACACCCCGCCCGCCCACGCTTGTCATTGGTGGCCTCGCCGCCCGGTCCCGCCCGCGCTCCCGCTTCATTGGCAGCTGCGTGTCCGCCCCGCTGCTCGCCCCACGGTCGTGGCGTCCCATTGGTGTACGGCACTGCCAGTCGGGGGCAAGGGGGGTGTGGGAGGCGGCCGCCAGCGTCGACACGGTGCAGCCGGGCGGGCTGCGACAGTGCCTGCCGGCCGGGCTGCGCTACGTGCCGAGGGGCGGGGCTCGTCGCCGCCCCCGCCGAGGCGCCGCGCTCCGCGGGGTAACTCCCGCGTCGGGACACGTGGCAGAAAGAAGGGGCGGCGCGGGCAGCCGGGATTCCTGGGCGGCAGCCGCCGCCACGCCGCGCCTGCGCGGACCGGAGAGGGGGAAGGGGGCGCGGGGCCTGCAGCTCGGCACGTCCGCGCTGCGGGGGGAGGGGGGCGGCCACTGGGCCGGGGTCCCGTCAGGGGGGCCTGGGAAGGCAGCGCACCGCGGCCGCCATCGGTGCCTCCTCCTCTCGCTGTGGGGAGCACGGCGGCCGCGCCCTGGAGCTGCTCTGCGGGCCGTCCTGAGAGGAGGGGGACAGGACGCGCCGGGACCGAGGGGCCGGGGCCGGCGGGGAGGTGGCGCCGCAGCGCTGGGGCCCAGAGCTGCCCGGTTCTCCGTGCCCGGAGCCCCAGACAAAGGCCGCAGGGCGCTGGCCGCGGGAGGGGCGGCGGGTGCAGAGGCCGAGCCCCGCTGAGCCGGGCTGGGGGCACGCTGCGGCGTTGGGCCGGTGCCTGCGCCCAGCCGAGGGGCTCTCCCTGTGCCGGTGCCCGTGTGCTGCCTCTCCGCCGAGCGCACCCGCGACGGCTCTGCGGGACGGGTCTGCAGCGCGGCGGCGGAAGGCGGGCCAGCGGCCCCGGCGCTGCGGCGGAACGGGCGCCCCGCCAGCACGGCTCTCCGCGCCCTCACCCCCGGCTCCCGCCGCCGCACAGACTGCGGGGCCGCAGGACGCTGATTGCTGCTTCCAATTAGCGCCGCGCGGGGACTACACCAGCCAGACGGACGTCGAACGAAGGCGAATGGAGCCCGGGTGCGGCAGGAGCTGCGGAACAAAGCCGGAGGCTGCGCAGAGCGGGGGGCGGCCACCGCCCCGCTCCCGGGGTCGCTCGGAGAGGCCGCGCCGCACACCGGGGGCGGCGGGAGGGCGAGCGGCCGCGGGAGGCTGAGGCGCGGCGCGGCC
>VZTO01006921.1:0-12888 GCA_013400615.1 Syrrhaptes paradoxus
GGGGGGGTTATCTCTGAGCCTTTATCTCCCAAGGACTGCAGGACTCCGCTGCCGCACGTCGAGCCATCTCCCGCTGCTGTTTCCACACCCATCCAGAAACATCTGCTGTTCCCACCGGCCCGGGGATGCTTCTAAGGGGTCCACAAAAGGAGGATGTGGTCGTATTATCTGCACAGCCCTGAAAAACTGCACGTTCTCCAGAAACCAAACATCCAGGATGATACCTCCCAGCACCAGCAAGACCCCCAACGTGGTGGAACTCCTCTGTTTTCTGTGGCAGGAGACGCCGCCCCAACTCATACATAACCCATGGGGACCCATCCCTGTCCCCAGCCACCTAGGAAGCCCCTTCCAACCCTTGCTGCTGCTATTGCATGACCATATTCATGACAGTCTCTCCTCCTCCACCTGCCCAAACAAAAAACACCCCAGAGCCCATCTCCCCCCTTCCTCACACCCAGATGGCTCAACAACAGCAGCTTCCCTTTATTTTCCGGTCAATACTGCGTGAAGGATTTTCCCCATGTCCAGGGTCAAATGCCTGGTTTAGTGCTTTCTCCATCCCCAAGCTCGCACTCACGTTCAGCTGCGGCCAGAGCTCTCGCAGACCTTGGGGACCCCCACGAAAAAGGGCAAAAAAAGAGCCTCATTCTGCAGCTGGGGAAACGCGAGATCTCAAAAACAAGCTGTGCAANCAAAAGGCAAAGAAAGAGCCTCATTCTGCAGATCTCAAAAACAAGCTGTGCAAGGCTGCGCGGCAGGTACAGGACCGAGCGTGCCGACTGCTGCAAGGTCACTGCCGCCGGCGGATGGAGCGTGCCCGGAGCGATGGCAGCGGGCTGGGGATTCAACAGCATCTCCTCCCTGCACATCGCCACATTTCCTCCCTTCTGTTCATCTCCGCATCCCTGGTCCTGGGGAGCTTCCTTGGGAGCTCCTGGTGGATTACTGCTCAGTGACTGATCCGGAGCGTTTCTCTAATCCCAAAATGCCACCAGTGCTCCCCGGGGGTACAGCAAGGCAAACCCTTTCCCTGGGGTCTTCACAAGCATCACCCTGTGCTCCGGTCCTGCAGCCCCAAACGTTCGGTTCAGCTGTACCCCCCCCCCCTCGGTGGGAGAACCCTCCGAACGGGCAGAGAAACAAGCCTGGGCGGCTGGAAACAAGCAGCAATGCTGCGGCTTATCAGCCCTTCGGGTGCACGGAAAGAAAAATCGGCTGGCTGCTGCTTTGGGAGATATTAGGAGAAAGGAAAAATAATAAAAAAAGAGGGTGTAACATCCTGTTTCTTACTCTGGTGCAGAGCAGGAGCCATTTCGTTACCTTTGTATAGCTCGCCTGATTTCAAGGACAGTTAAGATCACTTCCCTTACGTGGTTTTCTGCCAAGTAAATTCAGATTTGGGATTTTGCCTGTCCCAAAAGGGGCAGTTTAATTGCCACCCTGCCAGCAAACAATAAGGGAAGAGAGAGGCGAGGAGGCTACACATCTCCTTGCCCACATGTTGTCATTAAAAAGGAGCCAGCGTGTGGCTTTGGAAACTACTGGATGTTTTCTGAGCTCAGGAACTTTCTTTGCAGACCGAAAACAAACTTCAGGAAACATGGAAAAGGGGAGGCTGGGCTTCCACGTGGATGGTGAAAACACTACAGAAATGCGAGGTGACCCACTTACAGCCGCCGTGAGTTCATATTAAAGAAAACATTTATCTTTCATCTCTCTTCCCCTGCGTTGCCGTGACCCCGGGCTGGCAGGGCGGGGGCAGCCCCACGAGCCCACCTCGGCTCCCCGCACACTTGCTCTGGCACGTACGCAGCCAGTGCCTCCCCCTCCCCACCCACAGCGGGGAGAGGGCTGTCCTGGTGGCTTTGGCCACCGCAGCAGCATCCTGGGCCGGTGACAGGCTGCCCGTGACATCCCTGTGAGCCCCAGGGAATCCCTGCTCGTGGGCTCGCCAGGCAGCAGCCCAGTGGCTTGGGCTGGGCCAGGACCGAGCGATGCGCGGGAGAGACGGTGAAGGAAGGAGCGAGGTTCCTCCCAGCAAAGCCCGTTATTCCTGGCTGCACAGCACTCGCCTCCTCATCATCATCAAGCTGAGCCGGAGCTTTACCCAGTCCCGTTAAAACACCTCAGAAATGGTGTAAATAATTCAGGAGAGGAGGTGGTGGCTGCCCGCAGGAGATGCTATGGGAAGATGCTGGGGTGGCCGTGACCCGGGACTGTCACCTCCACCTGCTCCTGTGCCACAGCTGCTTCGGAGCGATGCCCAGTGGTACCAGAGCAGCCGTGAAACAGGGCTGGAGCGATGGAGGGAGGGCACTGGCAGGACACAGCCCTCATTCCTCAGCCCAGGTGTCCTGCAGTCCCGCACGGTGACACCCCCATCACCAGTGCTGCAAGGACGCCTGACGGGGTGGAATAAGTGTCTTTTGGGAACCCCGTCTCCAAAGGCGCTGCCCCCACCTTGCAGGCACGGCACCAAGATTAAAATTTGATTCTCTGTGGCATTAGGCATAATCCTCCCGAGCCAGGGGATTGCCGCACGGCGCCTTAAAAAGGGCAAGCGGAAAGCGGGGGAGGGAAGGGGGGATGCCCCGAGCCCTCCTACAGCCCCCGCTGCCCCCAGCCACTCCGGGCAGGGGCTCCTGGGGACATCCCGGCATTCCTGGGGCTACTCGGGCGAGCAGAGTCCCCCTCACCTGCACGCTCTTGCTTGGCACCATCTGTTTCATTTTCTTCTGAGCGCAGCAGTTGTCACCCCAATTAGTCAATTAATCATTTTCATAATCAACTAATTGGCTAATCAGTTAAACACGGCTCTGACTAAAGCCCCTGGAGATCGTCCTGGATGCGAGCAAGGAGCTTGTGGGGCAGCTTCATCACAAAGCTACCCCATGGCAAACAGCCCGAGGGCGTCTGGGGAAGCAAACGGGGGCTGCTGCCGGGTGGGAACCCCCTTTGCGTGTCCCGGAGGAAGGAGCCCATCCCCAGGCACTCGGGCTGCAGCCCCCTGAGCCCCTCCGTACCCTCCCTGCAGGGTGCTGCCTGGCTTAGCACTCACCATCCTCATCCTCCGGCTCTCTCACCACCAACTTCTCGTTTTCTGAGTCCGGATCTTCCTCCTGGGGGAGTTAAAGGCAGAGCAGCTGTGAGGAGAAGGTGCTGTGCTGAATGACCCCTGCTCGGCCAGGGCTCCCGAGGGGAGGGCTGGGTACTTCAGGGAACAGGCCAAAATGATGCTGGCTAACGAGCGAGGTTCGTTAGTCTGCTTTCCCCTCACTGGCAGGGGGATTCGGTCTTGCTTACCACACTCCCTCCCAAAGGCTGAAAAACCCAAGTCCCTCCCTGTAATCATGGACTATGAAGGTTTTTCTGAAGTACGGGCTGGCTCAGCATCCCCAAGCACCCTCCCAGGCTGGCACCCTCGGCCAGCACCCCCTGCACCCCCCACCCAGCCCGGGGACATGCAGGGGACTGAGCCACGAGGACTTCTCCTGTGTGTCCCCAGGCCAGGCTTGCTCAGACCGTCCCAGCGCTGGGACAAGGCAGGTCCCAGCCAACACCACCATGGGCCACGGGCTGGGGCTGCTCCGAAGCCCAGGAGCACTCTCCAGCTGGGACCAGTGGTCAAAACCAGTGCTGGGACCCCCCCAGGAACCCTCCCAGCCCCACCTGGCCGCAACCCCCCCCAGACCCCACTGGCTCCTGCCCAGGGACCCCCCTGCCCACGCACACTGCGGCATCACGGCTGATCTCTGCAGCACACAGAGCAGCACCAACAGCTTTTTGGTTGTTTTTTTTTTAAACAAAAAATAATTTTGGAAGTTTTGGGGGTTGCCTCCCACAAGCTACAACAAGCTTTGTCAAGGCCAGATTCCTTTCCCTCGCGGTACACAGAGCAGAAAATCACACATCAGCAAACAGGGAGGGAGAGCAGCGCTCCGGCTCTGGAGATAAGACAGGGACACACGGCAATGCCCCGTGGATGTGCCTGCCTCCCCCAGAGCACAGCACCCACCCTGCAAACCCCCCGCCAGCTGAGCCCAGAGGTCACAGCACCCCGGGGCACGCGTCCTCCCGCACCCTCCCCAGCCCCACGCATCCCATCCGAAGCCACGGGGTTGGCGTGCCAAGGGCAAAGCACATGGGAGAGGCAGGAAGGAGCACGGAGGGGGGCTGGCAAGCCGCCACGCTGCTGAGCGCACGGGAAAAGTCAGGGTGAAGGAGATCCGAGGGAAATGAAGACGGTCCGAGAAGGACCCTGCGGGCTTTGCGACGCCCGGCTTTAGATAAACTGCTGGAGCGCGGTATGCAGCCTGACCCCGAACTAGGTTGGTTTGTCATCGGTGAGGAATGCGCATTATTCACAGCCCTTTGGCTTCTTCTCGCAGCCCTGCTCTGGGCTCCCCAGAAGGACACGCCACCGGACCCCCGCCCCCTGCAGCCACCGCTATTTTGGGCCATGCTTCCAAACATGGGCACTTCCCACCGGACACCCGGGATTCCCCCCGGGACGGGATGGCTGGGAGCGGGGCAGCACCCAAAGGAGAGGCCTCGGGGAGGGTGTGGGGAGGGGATGCTCAGCCCTGGCCCTGGGGGCTTGGCCATGGTTCCCCCTCACATCCCTCTGTCCCCGGACACCAGGATGTCCCTGGGGAGACCCGACCCCCTGGGAGCTGGCACAAGAAGGGATATTTTAACCTGTTCCCCACCCAGGTGTTAGGAACTGAGGCATTTCTGAGCATTTAACCGTGGAAGCAAGTAGGAAATTTGGGTGCCAAACCTCCAAAGAAGGAAACTATCTCCCCTCCGACCCAGAAGAAGAAACGTTTGATAGGAGCAGAGGGAGCAGCTGGGGATGCCGGGCTGGCAGGCGGCAGCGATGTGCCGTGGCTGTGCTGGGAACCCCCTGCTCCTGGCAGCTGGTAGCTCGCTGCAGCCCAACATTTTTCTGCTTGGACAGCTTAGAGGCAGATGCCAGCACCTCCCTTCCCCCGGCAGCCTCAACACGTCCGTCCGTCTGCCTCGCCGGGGCCACTTGCACCCGCAGCCATCGCTGTGCCACCCCCAGAGCCACCCCAGGCCACCTCAGCGTCACCCCACTGGCTGACCCGTGGCAGGAGCCAGGCATTGCTCCCTGCACAGCCAAGAAGCACGTCTGCACCCGCAGCGCTGTTTCTCTCTGCTTTAATCAGACCAAGCCTTTAAAAGCCCACCCAACCCCACCTGGGGGAGCGCAGCGGGCAGGCTTTGCCCCCTCCATGCCCGCTGCTCCCCCAGGACAATGCCCCAGCCATGCAGGGACATGATCACGCTGTGCCACACCCCCGGCCAGCTCTCCACCCCACACACCTCTGCCTTGCTGGAAAGCGCCGCATGGTCGCATCCGTCCTCCGCTTGTCCCGTGCGCCCGAGGCTGGACCCAGATGAGGCACCCAGAGGTATCTGGAAAGAGGCAAAAGCTTTGAGCACAAATACCCCCAAGCCCTCCCCGTGCTCAGCCACCCAGCCCCGGCAGCATCAGCATGTGCAGAGAAATCTTTGGCCACAGCCCGCCTTGCCCGAGCCCCCAGTGCCCCTGACCCGTGTGCCAAGCCATGGCACGGCTGCTGGAGGGGGGAGAACCAGAGACATTCAGCACCCAGCCCCAGAGCCAGGGTTTGGAGCTCAGGAGCTGCCCTCCGCAGCACCCCATCCACGGGACCAGGGAGGGGGCAGCTTGGCCAGCGCTGGGCTCGGCCGGCGGGTGCCCAGACAGGGCTGCAGGAGCTGCCCGGGATGCTGGGGCAGGACAGGAGAGCAGAGGAAGGACATGGGATGCTCAGTTCCTCAATGTTCACAGGCCCTGCTCTGCCAGCTGCCTTCTCCATCACCAGGTAACACCCCCCTGAAACCTCCCGTCCCCCCACTGCAATCCCAGGGCTGGGGCTCCCCTGTCCACCCAGCCCCACGGCAGCTTGGAAAGCAGAACAGCCTCAGCCCCGCGCAGAGCCTTCCTCCCCTGACCTCTCCCAGCCCAGGCACTTCCCAGCAGAAACTTTCCCCACGGTGCTGGGAGGGCGGCCGTGGAGGAGGATATGCGTGGGCAGGGAGCGGGGACACCGTGTCCGTTGGCCTTGCAGTGAAATACCAGCTCCGGGCTGGGAGCAGCCTCCGGACAAACCCCCCACCCCAAGCCCGGCTGTGCCTGCAGCCCTGGCCAGCAGGGCGGAGGAGACCCTCCCTGGAGCATCCCGACACCCCCACAGAGTCAGCCCCAAATCTCAGCCCTGCCCTGGCTGGGTGCTGCTGTGCTGTCCCTCTGTCCCTGCCCAGAGCCAGGGGCTGCCGTGCCCCGACCACAGGATGCTCTGCAAGAGTCCAGCAGCATCCTGCAGCCGAAAAATGGAGGGGGAGATGGTGGGGCAACGCTGGGAGACTTGACAACCAAAAACGACACTATGGCACCCCAGGCACTGCTCTCCTGCATGAACCACAGCCCAGGAGCAGCCCAGGGAGACAGTTTTGAGTGTTGGGGAGTGAGGGAAGCATGGACCAGGGACAGACGGCAGCAGGAGCTGCTGGAGAAGCAGCGACCCGAGTGCTGCAGCCACCAGCCCACGAGCCGGCATCTCTCCACGACTGCACGCCGAGCAAGAAAACCTCCCCAGAGAAAAAAAAAATCGCGACAAGCGCTGCAGGGCAACTGCGCACGCCGTTATCCGGGAGCAGCTAGAGGAGACTTAACACGGCCGCCCAGGCCAGCTGCTGCAGCAAACAAAGCTCGCATTGCGCCGGCATCGGCAAGGGGACGTGTTCGGCAGCAGCTGCCTGGCCCCGAGGCCACACGGGGCTGAGAACGTGCCCCACGCTCCCTGCCCGCGGGCAGGATGGACCCAGCCCACTCCCCAGCACATCCCGTGCCTGCTGACGCTGAATCACATCTCTGCTCGGCTCCGGAACGCCCAACGCCCACCGCCGCAGGGTTACAACACGTCATTCACCTTCCATACCAACCGGCAATAAATACATCTGCCTTGGCGTGTGGCAGCTCTCAGCTTCGGGGCTGAAGCATTTGTTGGATCATCAGAAACACGCTTTTGCCCTTTAGCTTCTGCGGCCAACACGCCAGACGCCCACGCGTGAAGCTGACTGTGGCGGCATCAGACCAGCGCAGGAGCGAGGACAAGACCCCCAGGGACATTCTGGGCATGGGCAGCGCCGACTGCAGATGGCCCCGAGTCCAGCTCAGAGGCAGGAGCTTGGGGCTGTCCCCCCCCAAATCCCCCCTCGTGGCTTTGGCACCGCGCGAGCCCTCTCCCAGCCCTGTGTGACACGGAGGCCAGGGTCCCCATCGCAGCATCATCGGGTTTTCAGCTCATTTCTGGTCATTTCCTCCCCGCTTCCTCCATCCCCAGCGCCAAGCCCTCTGAGCAAGGGGTTCCCCTTCCCGGGACAGGAGGAGGCTGTGGGGCTGGTGTGTTCCTCTCCCTGTCCTCGGTCACAGGGACAGCCCCAGCATCTATGGACAGGATGAGGACAAATGAGTGCCCCTCTCCAGCTCTGGGAAAAGGGAAGATCCCGGGATGCAAATCAGGGGGAGAAAATTGTCTTGGATTAAGCTCCCGGGCCCTGCGTGTTGCCATTTATGGCTGCACTTTCTGCTCCAAGCCTGATGCAAGACATTGCAAGAGGGAAAGAAAACAGACAGGAGACAGCCAGCCAGAAAGAGAAAAGCCAGGAGGAAAGAGGGAGGAAGAAGCCTTCTAAAAAAAAAAATGTTGGGCAGAGTTGAGCGAAGCAAAGCAGCTGCTCTGTTGGCAGCTCCCATTCACCCTGCTGCTGGGTTCTCCATCCTCCCCCCAGCCAGAGGCAGCGGTTTTCCTGCCCTGGGTGAGGGTCCTGCCTCCCAGGGTGCCTGGCGGGGATGTCCCCCCATCACTGCTGCGGGCAAGGACAAGCCGTGGGGCAGCCAGAGCCCCGCTGCAGCTCCAGGACCGTCCAGCCCCAGCGAGGGGCCAGGCAGCACCGGGTCTGATTAGGAAACCACTGGCACATCCCCAGGCAGGGCGAGGGGTCCCAGCACAGCAGCACCGTCCCCATGGCAGTGCCACACTCCCGGGCAGCACCCCCTGGCTCCTCTGTCCTTTTTTCTCTGGGCCCTGGCAAGCAAACGCCACTGGCAGCAGCACTGGGAGGTCTCCGGGCCGGATGGCATCCTTGGGCAGGGAGCAGGGGCAGGGAAAGCCTGCCCTCACCTCGACACCTCGCCCTGCAGCCGTTCACGTGGGTGGGTGGGTGCTTCAGGAGGCAAGAGGGTCCCCATGGCTTCTGCTCCAGCAGCGTCACCAGCTCTGGGCAGGCTCCTGGGGCCGTACCCAGCCCAGAGGGGCCTGAGCAGCAGCAGCCCAACGTCCCCAACCCACTGCAGGGGACACAACGCAAAGCCCAACGCAACCGTGACCCGCACCATGACCCACACCCTGTCCTAGCACCAGCCCTGTGCTCCAGCCCCATCCGGGATGGAGGGGAGGGCACAACACACACGCAGGCTCCCCGGGGTGGGGGTGACACACGTCCTGCCTTGCTTCCCAGTTTGCAGACGCTGCAAGAAATGATGCGTTTGCTGTTGGCACAGGCTGCATGGGTTGAGAGCCAGGGCACATCTCAGCAGTTATGGGTCTGGCAGCAGAGCCCCACACCGTGCTGGCAGGGGCTGGTGCTGCTGTGATGAAGGCTGGCACGTCACCGCATCCCTCCCCACCGCCGCATCCCTCCCCACTGCGCTGCCCCAGCCCTGCTGCAGCACCAAGGCAGCCGGCACAGCCTCCAATTAAAGCCAGACTAATTAGACATCCTGTCCCCTCCGGCACTGGGAAGGCAGGCAGGAGGTGTTAGAGGGAGAGATGCTGAAGTCTGAAATGGAACCAGAGTCCAGTCCCTGCTGGGACTTCTCTGCTTCTGCTGCCTGGGGTGTGCAGGGGGTACCCCAGGAAGGCACAGATGGGGGTGTGGGGCACAGAGAGCTTTGCAGAAGAGGCAGGTGACATCCACAGTGTGCCTTTGTGCTCTGGGTGACAGCACACATGCTGTCCTGAGCAGGCAGGTTTGCGGGACTTTCTCTGGCCAGGACGAGCTGGGCNGCCGGCACAGCCTCCAATTAAAGCCAGACTAATTAGACATCCTGTCCCCTCCGGCACTGGGAAGGCAGGCAGGAGGTGTTAGAGGGAGAGATGCTGAAGTCTGAAATGGAACCAGAGTCCAGTCCCTGCTGGGACTTCTCTGCTTCTGCTGCCTGGGGTGTGCAGGGGGTACCCCAGGAAGGCACAGATGGGGGTGTGGGGCACAGGGAGCTTTGCAGAAGAGGCATGTGACATCCTTTGCCTTCTGGATGACAACACAGCATGCTGTCCTGAGCAGGCAGGTTTGCGGGACTTTCTCTGGCCAGGACGAGCTGGGCATCTCCCAGTGCAAGGCCCCCCTTGCACCAGCACCTCCAGAGCTGTTCCCTGGCTCCCCACTGTCACTCACCTGTCCCTGCTCTGTTTGAAGCCGCCAGCTGTGGTTAACCCCTGGCAAACCAGCCAGGCTGCTGTGCCCGCACTGCCCGCTCACCCTCCCCGTCTCCAGAGCATCCTGGCCAGGACAGCATCCCGGTGGTGGCCCTGGACCACCACTGAAAGTCCTGCCCTGTCACTGCCATCTGCCATTTCCACAACAGAAGTATTCAGTAGAGAACTGAAGTTTTCTGACTGTTTCTTGCAAGAACAGGACCCAGCAGCCTCAGCGATGCTGCAGTTCCCACCCAACAGCTTTTCACTAGGGGATCGCTTTGACAGCACTGCCTCACCCGTTACAAGCTGGGAATGGGGATGAGAACAGACAGCGACACACTAATTAACTTTTTTCCAGTGATGGGACCCAGCAGATACAAGGGGAACCACTACCAGCAGTTAACAGGAACAAGGACTCCCAGGCTCCTTTCCCTGCTCTGCCACCGCTTCATTTTACAGCCACAGGCACGATGCTGTGATGGTCCCTTCATCCCAGAGAGGGGCACAGACCTGCCCCACACTGATTTTAGCAGCCGGCTGCACACCGTGGGCTGCCCTGGGGGGCAGGAGGAGGCTGAGCCCCCAGCTTCCCTGGGCCAGCAGCTGATGCTGGTTTGTGCAGGCAGGGAGAAGGGAAGGAAGGAGGCAGCGGGACGCACAGGTCCCACCAGCCGTTAAACACACCGAGGCTGCTCTCCCTGAGCGGCTTCAGCCATCGGCATTTGATCGAGTGGTTAATGGCTGCAGTGAATCTGAACCAGCGTGCTGAGCAAACGGGACAGGGGGGAAAAAAGGGAAAGCTCTCTGAGTGCCGAGCACAGCCCTCTGCTCGCTGGGGTGCCGAGTCCCACAGCAGCCTGCTGGCAGCCCGCAGTGAACGGACGTGTCTGGGAGCATCATCTGCTGAGTCACATCAGGGGACCGCAGCCCTCAGCCGAGCCAGGAGGGGTGGACAGGGCACGTTTCCACCAGCAGCCGCCTGCAAAGCTCTCGCTGCTCTGCCCAAGGCCGGTCCCATCTGTCCCTGTAACATCTGCAGGGCTTTGGTCGTGCTGGAGGAGGAGGATAAAGCAACTTTGAGGATGTTTGTGGGGAGCAACCTGCAAAAACAGGGAACCCAGGGGAGCCCCTGCAGCTCAGCAATGGTCTCCTTCCCCCTGCTCGCAGGATCGGCCCCCAGACCAGCAGCCTGGGTGCTGCTCCCGCTCACGCGTGTGTGGGGCCTGCTGGAAACACTTGTGTCCTCCCGCTGTGCCACCCGCCACCGTGGGACCCCCAGCCCCAGCCAGGCAGCGTGTCCCGAGCGGTCCCAGCAGCCAGGAGATCACACACGGGCCAGTGCTCCCCAACACTTACTCAGCAACAAAGAACATCCCTCCCCCTTCCTGCTGCTCCCCACCACCTCCAGCCACCGCCTGGTCCCTGTCCTTCCCAAAGAGACACTGCTCAGGCCTGGGACAGCTCGTCCTGCCCTGCTCCTACAGCAAGGGAACCAATTCCCAAGAGAAAAAACCATCCAGGACCCTGCTCAGCTCTGGCACCCCCCTTGGCTCTGCTGCGAGAGGGGCTGAGGGCAGCGCAGCAGAGACCCCGGTCCCATGGAGCCCGGACAGGCTTCTGCAGGACACAGGACTCCCTGTGCCTTGAGCAAGGGCTCATCTCCGGGTCTGCAAAACCCCGTCACTGTCTGTGTGCCTGAACCGGGACAGAGGAGCTGAGCCATCGCTGAGGGCAGTAAGCACGGCAGCAGCGCCTGCTCAGAGAAATCGGGACTGAGGAGTAGCCAGAGGGGAGAGGAAACATTCCCAAGAAGACTCAGAGGGACCCGTGAGCTCTGGCAGCACTGGATATGGCCGTCTGTCCCGACAGGGTGCTGTGCTTCATCAGAGAGCACTGGGTGTGCCCCCAGCCCCACCTGGGTGGCCAGCTGTGGTGCTGAGCTAGCCCACCTGGCTCACAGCAGCCATGGGGCTCTGCAGCTCGACAGAGATCCTGGTGCTCGGAGGCACCAATAAATCACGCGGCAGAGGGACAGATGGGGCTTCCAGGATGCTGGGATGAGGGAGGGGGCTGCTCGAGAGCCATACCCATGGCCAAAGGGTGCTGGGAAGGGGAGAGAGCGAGCTCTGGGGCTCAGAAATGCCAGGGGGAGGTGAGGAGGAGCGTGGGGAGGCAGATCCCCAGCCCAGCCCTGAGAACGGGTCAGGGCTCACCCCCAGGCATTGCAGAGCATCACGGTACAGAGGGGGTGCGCAGCCCCCTGGGAATTGCCCAAGGCTGTCCAGTGAGTCAGTGGTGATGCTTTCCAAGGCGAGGGCCGTCTGCGCACTGCCCAGCAGCCTGGATACGGTCGCTGAGGATTACAAATGCTGCTAATAATAGCCAGCAGGCGCCTGGGCCCCAGGCCTGCGCTCCCCAGCCAAAACACGCTGCCTGTACACGGACGATGCATCGCTCCCGGATTTCTGAGCCACCCCATTACTCACTTCCCCCCATTATGAGGGGCCACACTGGAAGAAAGCCACCAATGCTGTGGGTTCAGGCACCTGGGGTTGTCACCAAGTCTCATCTGAGGCGGGGAGAGAAGAGCAAGCTCCTTCCATGAACACTGGGTCACCCTTTTATTTTTAAACAAGATCCGGTGCTGGAAGAGGATTTACTGGGCATTTATAGGCATTGCTGCCCCCCACCCCAGTCCTCCCAGTTCAACCAGGGGTCAGACCCTGGGGTCAGCGTCCTGCTGGGGCTGGCAGGGAGGGGGAAGGCAGTCCCTTGGGACAGGTGAGGACAGCCAGCTGGGGACAGTCCCACAATGGTGAGGAGACAGTTTGGTGCAGCCCCCAGAAAGAGGATGCAGACGGGGAGAATAAACACACACACACGCCCCCCCCCCCAGCACCGGGATTAGCTCTGGGGAGAAGGAAAAGGCTCCCAGGGGCTGGACATGCAGACAAGGGAGCCTCACACCGACACACGCTTCTCTTCCCTTAAATCTCCACTATCTCGGTTGTTTTTAAGGGGGTACCTTCGGGGGCCAACGGTGGAAAGGAGCCCGAAACACCCCCCCACCGCTGCCGCCCTCAGGGACAACCAGCTTGTCCCCCCGAGAACAAAACCCGGCTTTTACCGGGATCTCCCTGGTTTGGAGGAAAACCGGGGGCCGGGCAGGGACACTGCGGGGGGTGGGGTACAGGACACACCGGCTGCGGGGACCCCAGCGGTCCCGGGGGACGGGGAGAGGCTCCGGGAGCCGGCCTTACCTTGCTCTCCGCATCCTCCCGCTGCCCGGGCTCCCGCGGCTCGGCGGGGGGCGGCTGGGGGATGCTCTCGGCGGGGGGCGGCCGGGGGATGCTCT
>VZTO01006922.1:0-43896 GCA_013400615.1 Syrrhaptes paradoxus
GAACAAACATGCCTAGCTTGACTGCCCTGTGTGTTGACAACTTTAAAAAAGCCCCAAATCTTTCTACCTTCTTTTTTTTACCAAGTATCATTTGGCAAATATATGAACTATTGCTTTCTTTTAGCACTTATTTTACCATTACTTCTTTCCAGATAATTTTATGCAAAGTAGTATTTCTATTGCAAATTAAGAATTTACTTCTGTTTTTGCATAGTTTTACTTTGAGTCACTATGCATGACATTCATTTTAGCATTTGTAAGTCCTTTTTGTGAGTTTTTTTCTCTTTACTGTCTCCTATGGCAGGCTGCAAAGGAAAGCATTGGTATCTTCTTTGGATGCAGTCAGTGTCAAGGTGCTACGTCTATTTTGTTTCTTAAAAGTCAACCTGAGACCATCTAGGATTTTGCTCTTGTAAAACCCTAAAATTCTAACTGCATTTTGTGAGAGCATCTTAAAAAGCATTCTGGTTTCACACAGATCAAAAACGTAACCTCTTATTAGATACTACAAAGAAAGTTAGCTCTGTCTCAGCCAAAATCAGGACAAAGAGCCACGGTATTGTTAAAATTGGCCGTTATCACCAGAGCTCAAATAATTTAGTAACTCCCCATGTAGGTCTGGCAAGTTAACCACTGACATAGCTTCTCAGAAAAGATACTTGTAGGGGACTGAAATCTATGTATTTGTTTTATGCATTAATCAATCCTCGCATGACTATTATTTTTCTCTATTTAAAGTTATTTTTATACTACATGCATTATTTTGACTGTAACCAAAACAGTTCAGTTTTCCCTCATTTGTCAAATAGGAGTTCTTACCTAATGTAGACCAAAAGTTCAAGTTAAAAAAGACTCTGGTACCAGGGTTATTCTTCTTCAAAGTATCTGCTTAGCATCCAAAAGACCATTACTCTCTTTTAGGTTCATCATTTTATTTTAAACGTTGTACCTAAGAACGATCACCAACGTTTGACTCTCCTTCCAGAAAAGCAGTGTTTCATCAATGCAACACAGAGTATTCAGTATTGAAATTAGTTCTGGTCTAAGGTTTCTTTCACTTGCTGCAACTTTATTCGTGTCATTTATATTGCAGAGAACAGTAAAAATTTTTACTGTTGATCTTCTCCGTGTAACAAACATATCAGACAATGTTAATTTTTTATATTTAATAGTTCCCCAAAAAGGTCTGTCAGGAAACAATGCTGGATCAAATATATGTTATATGCATGGAGTACTGATATAAATGTTTGTTTTCAGTCTCGACAGCCTAATATAAAGCCTTACAAATACTTCCAAAATAATAACTCATGCTGTGGTAATTACATTGCATTTTCAGCAGCTTAGAATGNATGTTAGAATGAGAAAATCCATGCCTTCACAGAAATAAATCACTGTATGGGACACTGCCTTCATATTCAGATCAGCAAGGCATTACATGCTGTGTAGTCATACCGACTTGGTGTGACAGGCATCATCTGCTGCGACATCAAGTGCAGACGATCTTCATAAGGCTGAAGCTTGCACATCAGAAGTCATAGTGAGACACCTCAACCATTCTGCCACCTCTCCCACTCCACTAGGTCTTAAAATAGCAGATTCCGAATCCTTGGAAGAAGGAACAAAACCTAAATCTGTCAAGCACTAGCAAGAACAAGAATGGAAATTAATTTTGCATCTCAAATGTTAACTTACTCCTTGAACGGTTTACAGAGAAAGAACAGCTGTCCTTCCAAAGCTACCGCATGACATGTGCCAAGTATAACTCCAAACGGAGTAGACATAATTCTTAAAACTTTTACTAACTTGAAGTCTCATTTTAGCATTATGTACCTGATAAGTGATTCATTTTGTACCAAACAATCTGATGGAATTCAAGGGAAGACCTTGTGGAATCAGTCTCCTTTGTTTCACAGGATCTAATGTGACTTCATACAAAAAGAAAATCCAAAATTAAGAGGCAATTCTAAATACGTATGACAGAAAAATGTATCTTTGATACTGCAAGCAACTTATTTTTGAACATTTGGAACGATTGACTGTAGTTGTTATTTAATTAGTTTTTGCTGAACCAAAGCTGTAGTGGAAAAGGAACATTAACTTTGTTTTCTGTTCTACTGACAGTCGTGAAGCTATCCATGTCCTCATTTAGCTTTCATCTACGTATCATAACCAACCAGCTAAACAAATTATGCAGATTATTTTGATATGAGAGAAACTAGTAATGAAAAAAGATGGGACAAAATTTTAAATATGGAAACCTTATATGGACTTCTATAGACCCTGCATAGAAAGCCAGTTGACAGGATCCATTAAAATCCTTTTTTTTAATACTGTGACAAATACCTAATTCTTCTGACATGCTGTTTTTCATTTTTCTGCAATAAGAATAACTTAACTCTCCCCCAGCTTCTCCTGCACCTGCAGACACTGGCACAGCGGAGGATCTGAAAAGTCTTTGACTACCTTGGCAGTAACTATAAACATCAGCATGTTATCAGCCTTCTCCTCAGCACAAATCCAAAACACAGCCTCTTGCTAGCTACTATGAAGAAAGTTAACTCTGTCCCAGACAAAACCAGGAGACATTTCCAGGACTCCCTACTCTCCGAAAGAGAAAAAAAGAAAAGATCCTCAGACAGCTAATTAAGTAAAACAGTTATTTAGAATATTTAAGAAATTTGTTTTTTGTAGGAAGGACAGGATTTAGGTCATAAGAAGGAATTTAAACAGCGTCTACGTTATTCAGGCAGCCTCCAGGCTGTGAGCATCATTATGTTCTGTTTGTGTGCACATGTGTGGCAGAAACAGGAGGAAGTTTGTGGCTTGAAGCAGAAGACTACCACAGTCAGAAATAAGCCAACTGTAAGAGGCAACAGAGTTTTGAAAAAATATATAGGTTTTGCTCATGATGTAACAAGGGAACCAGAATAGAGTTTAGGGGAGAGAGCTGGAGAGGAAACTAACCTCTCCATGACATCTGGGAATTCATAGATTAATTAATTTTCTCCAATCATTTTTCTCTGAAAGCAGCCACAGATGTAAGCTACAGTAGTAAAAAAAAACAAGAAAAGATCTGGAAAAAAAAAAGACTTTTAATGTGTTGTGAACAGGTATATACAATATTATATTTATTGTAGGAAAACATTATCATTTCATATTCAAGAAAACAAAAATATCCAAGAGGAGAGAAAGAGAAGGGAGTCTTTCTGATCCCACAAGGCTCTGCAGCCTTTGGTGATGCTCCCAGGTGGCAGATGTCGAAAGTGTTGCAACATTGCCCCACAAATGCTAAATTTACATGTCTCTATACACAGAGCACTGTTCATTGGCAGACAAGGGGTATTAACTGTTTCAGAAGTTTAACAGAGCCGTTCTGTGATTTTGAGAAGCTGTAATGAATTCAGAAGGAGTATTAACAGTAGTGATCTGAGTTCTGGACGTTGCATCATATCGTGAACTAAGTTACCTAACATTATGCTCAGCCTGCGCAATTTCCCCTACAAAGAGTAGGGGTACTGCTGACGTGCACACTGCAAAGAGATTTCTGACACTTCTCTTCAAATGGGCAGTAAGTTATACAGAGAGACAAAGTGAAGGGAGGTTTCAGGCGAGTGAGCTAAGAATAAAAATAAGGCATAGCGGGGTTTTTTGGCTTGTTGAGTTTTTTAATGTTAATGACTCTCTGGAGCTACTGAGGGACAGGCTCACTGGACTTCATTACTTGAAGCATTTATGCCGAGATCGGTCACATTTCTGAAAAAAGCCCTTTCAAATACAAATTTCAGTCTTAATAGGATGAAATATTTTAGCCCTTTTTATGCAAGAGATCAGACTAGACGATCACAGTAACCTTTTAGTATATGTGTATGTAGTCCAGTTTTAGTTCAACTAGCAAATTCTCATGTTTTCTTGAGGATCTTTGTAAGGTTCCACCACTGAAAGCTGTGAAGTGACAGTGGAGTCATGATGAAAGTGTTTGCTCTGAAGTTTTTGTAAAATTCTTATTTTCTCTGTTTCCAAACTTTATTTTTATTGTAGCTAGTGCACTTTGAGAATATTTTGGAATGTGTAGTTACCAAGTATGTAAATTTAAATCACTGCTATACTAACAGGAAATCAATATATTAGGTTTTGATTTTGAATAAATTAAGCAGGTTTTCTTATACAAATTTGTGTTCATGGTCACAAAATTTTCTTATTTCAACAAATCACAAACACAAAGAAAATTGTGATATCCACTAAATTACGTGGTATTTAAATTTTTGAAATTATTCAAGGTGGTGTTTTGAGGGACACCTAAATGAAACTTAAAAAAAAAAGAATTCAGTAGACCAAATATTACCGAAATCCATCCTTTGCATAATGAGAACTATATTCAGTCAAAATCTTAACAACGCTTTACTATAGCTTCAACAAAATTTGATTTCATATGTTAAATACTGTAATTAACATATGAAATAAAAATCTTGAGCTCAATTAAAATTTTATCCCATTTAGGTTTACATTTACATTGTTTTTTACAGGTTTCTGGAAAATTATCTCATTTTTCGGTAAAAGGAGATTGTGCAATTCATATTATGAATGCATTTTTTTTCCAAGTAGGTTATAAATACCTCACATGATTAAAATGAAAATGTAAAAAAAAGTGTAGACTACAAGCTTGCACAGAACAAAGATGAAACATTATTTAAGGTGTTTATAATCTTTGAGAAGTTTCATCTCTTTCCAATTGCAACGTAAAGTTCAATATTATATTCTTGTCACCAACTACCAATTTTGTAATAGCTCTCTGTAGAATGATTATTAAATATGCAATGTTTATTTTTTTGTAGTATGAAACTATAAACCTGACAATGAATGCAGCAAGACTTACAGTTTCTGTTATTTTTAGTATAACCCTAAAAGAGGACTCCGAGCAGAGTCAGATTAAAATGCGCTGGATCACTGGCTCAGGACTCATGAGGTGCCTTCTGGATGTGACCCTCACAATAAATCTGTGACACACAGGTCTTTCCCTGGATGCAATTGAAGGGTGGAGTCTTTATAATTCAAAGGCAGACATGTCTGAATGGCTAGATTTTGTCTTGTTTGTTCTTTATATAATTAACATATTTATCTGCTTCTCAGTCATCGACTTTGAAAATATCTCAGATGAATTCCAATCAAGAAAACTCTTCTGCTGGTGTTCCCTATGTATAGTAGTCATGCCTAATTTTGCTTTGAGAATATATAACTCTAACATCTTAAATTATTCAAAGAAACATTTTTTTTTCCTTCTACAGAGTTTAAACTACTTTCCCTGTTTTGTTTTTCTGGGGGGAATTGTTAACTGAGTAGTCAAAACTTATTAAAAAATTGGTTCATGCTCACCACTTGGGAACAGAGAACCAAACTGCTGGTTTTGGTAGAGTTGTTCTAGAGTATTCTCACGCACCAGCTACATTCCTAAATGAAGAAATTATATTGTTCTCATCTCTTTGATGTCTAGCTCTCCTACTACACAGGTTAGAACATTCTGTATCTCTCACTGAGGTCGTTTTCTCATTGCTGCTCTTCTGAAGTTTACAAGTTTGGCATTGCTCAATATTCTGAATTAAAACCATCCTTGATTAATTATCATTGTAGTATTCTGCCTTCAGTTCTAATAACAATTAAATGAAACTCATTAGTGTAAAAAGTTGAGTTTTTTAATTCTAACAATATAAAGCAATCTAACAAACTGCAAGTTCAGTTATATCCTCTGGGTTTTAATTATTCTGTTCAAATTCTGTTTAATTATTCTGTTCAAAAACAGAGCAAATGAAGTGAATATCAGAAAACAAGTATTTTTGAGACATGTAATATTTAAAATTACTGGACAGATGAAACACTCATCACGAGTTATCTGGAATTCTGTAGGCTATGCCACATACTTCACAGAAAAAGAATAAATGTTTTGTCAAAACTATTTATTTCTCCAGTGATCCCTTGGTTAGGAAACCAGTTATGAAAGAGTTAAGCGATCACCATTGCTTAAAAAGCATACTTACTTGTCTTACACAAGTTAGTTTAAAAATCATGCTATCACATTGATTTATGTCATAGTGCTCAACCAGTTGCCACTGAGTAAAAAGGTGTAGAAACTATTTTAATCTAAACCCCATATCAAATCAATGGGCCAAAGAAATAAATTTCAGTCTTAGCTTCGTCCTCTGCCATAACCAGGGAATAAGGCTGTATAAGTGTCACTTACACAGAAACGATTTGGTTATTTAACTTTGATAAAAACAAATTGGAAAAAAAAAACACGTAAGAACTTTCTCCACCATCACTAATATAAACCAACCATGTGGGCTGGTTTTGTATTTTCAGTAAATTCATGAGACGAGATCCATAAAATCTAAATTCAAATTTAGAGAGAAACTCAGTGCAATCTGGAAATTCTACCTTCCAGCACCACCTAAAATTTAGTATGTGTCTCCTGGGCATTGCGATAGATGATGTCCTCAGAGATGGATACTGCCTGGTGTTCACTTAGCAGCTGCTGCTAGGCGTGGAGCACGTTGTACGCCTGAGTAAACACACGTCTTGAGAAAATCAATTAAACTGATGATGAGTTGGATCTCTTTTTCTCTGTGTATTTCTATTAATTTCTTCGATGTGAGTATCCAGTGCACACAGACTCCCCAAAGGCTCGAATTTATTTTGTCCATCTCTGAATTTGGTATCCATTAACTCTCTTAACATGCATGGTTTCATTTTGTCAGTTACTTTCTCGTAGTAATGTATTATTCTCTAGTTATTGCATTCAATAAAACCTTTTTTTTGTTGTATTTCAACGATGTCTCCGTGTTGCAGCTGGTGTGGATAGGCGTCAGTTTTGCTGACTTCAGGGGATAGCTGTGTGAATTTCATTAGTGTTATTGATCTGCCAAAAGGGGAAATTTATTTAAAATTGTTTTTATTAGTACTTGTTTCATGTCCTGAAGTATGAAGATTTCTCCATATATTTTTATCCCAGTACGAATGCATATGTTGTCATTATTCATTTCAGTGGGTTTGGTTTAACCCAGTAGGCAGCTGAACATCCCACAGCCCTTTGCTTCTCCTCTCGAGTGGGATGTGGGAGAGCATCGGAAAAAAGGTAAAACTCCTGGGTTGAGATAAAGACAGAAAAGAATACGCAACACAAGCGATGTGCGATGCAATTGCTCACCACCTGCTGACTGACCCGCCAGTCGCCAAGCAGCTGCACTGCCCCACAGCTGGCTGTCCCCAGGGTCATTGTTCAGCGTGTTCAGCATTGCATCGCACAGCACAGAATAACCCTTCGATCAGCCGGGGCCAGCTGCCTTCGGTGTTCCCTCCCACCTTCCTCTGCACCTCCAGCCTCCTCGCAGGCAGGGCAGCATGAGAAGCGGAAACGTCCTTGACTTGGTACAAGCTCTGCTGAGCAATAACTGAAACACCAGGGTGTTCTCAACTTTATTCTCATCTTAAATCCAAAATATGGTATTATACCAGCTACTAGGAAGAAAATTAACTTTATCCCAGCGTAAACCACGACATAGTGCCAAGGTTTTACTGCAGTGTGTTCCTCACACTGATTATGACTGAATATCCCTTATTTTTGTGCTCCATGAAAAGCAGAATAAGGTTGCATTTGAGGTTAATTTCTTTCAGTTTGTACTTTTAAGAGTAAATCTATATTTGCTTGGAAAAAATAATGAAAGAACCTAGTTTTTTAAATGATCAAACCAGCAAAGTCAGGATGGTGGGCAATGTCTACAGCATGTTTTCATATTTGTATCCATACACAAAGTACTTACACAAAAAACTATTAAAGAATTTGTACAGAAGAAGTAATTACACATTTTTAAACTCAGTGAAGAAATGGGAGTTAAGCCATGATCTAACCATATCTTTTTTCTTATTAATGCTATTAGATTTGATGTCCTCTTTAATCTCTGTTTTTATTACTATTACTCCTCAGTGTATCTCTCTATTAGAATGTTTGCTTTTTAAGAGCTGTATAAGTAGCAAAATATCAATCAGAAACTGTATTATTGCAGCTGACCCTATAAGCTAAATATACCTAGGCAGAAATTAAATGAGAACTAGGAGTCAGATCCTGCAGAAATTTGAAACGAAACATAGAAAATCTTTACCTCGGACAATCTGTATTACCTTCTGTAGGCTGACTGAGAGGGAACTCGTACAATTCCCTCGCACAGTTCTGAAATAGCTGTCTGTGAAACAGACTCTTTGGTGTTACACAGTGCCTTCTTTGCCCTTTCTGTAGGACAACCTGCCTGGGTCACGAGAGGTTTCGTTATTTATCATCAGCACTGGCTAACTGACAAAATCCTTGCTGCTACACCACACTGCTATGAATTCTTCTCTTCCTTGTAAAGTCAGTTATTAGATATCATTCATGGTATCTCTAGGAGTTGAGGAATAACCTTTTTTTGCTGTAATTCATAATTTTTTTTAAAAAAAGGAAAACTGGAGGAGGGAGCTATATTAAAATTAACTAAAATTTCATTGTAACAGAATGACTGCTTACTTCAACACAGAACAAATAATTTTGATCTGAAAGAAATATACCATACCTGCTACTTGCAAAAGAAACAAATGAAAGAAATCATTATTGTCGCCAAAGAGCCACATGATTAATTTTCCTTTCATTCAGAAGCAGAGTGTCTAGGGCTATTCATCAAGGGTGAACAGAACTGTCCTTCAGTTCTTGTCTCTACCCGAGGAGCTTTTGAGCTCATCTCTCCCACAGGCATGTTGGAACCACCTGACTGGACAGTATTTTAAGATTCAGGATAGTTGATTATTGTCATTCACTATTCCTTTCTTTTGAAAATAGTGTTGGTATAAATAATTGTTTTCTGTTGGTCCACTCTACAGGAAGATGTCAACACCACCAAACTGAAGACTTTTTTCTTTATCTTACCAGAATCTCAGAATTTGCCTCATTTACTCAATACTATTAGGACTACTAGAAAAGAATCTGATCCTATTTCTCATCTACAGGAAAATATTTAAGTTTTTTGTTTATTTTATTTGAACCACATTCCACTTGACAGTTTATGCGAATGTTGAAAAGCTATATAAAGTTCCAAATTTGTATCTGAAAACTGCAGTAAATGAAAAATTCAATTGAACATTTATAATATCCCAGAAAAAGTATTTTAAGCCTGCATAGTTTGCCTGGTTTAAGAACTTTGGAAGATAATATAACAACCTGATATACAGACAACCTGATACCCAGTTTGCCTCACACCTCCTTGCTTGTATGTACCATGTAAAACTCCAGAATTCTCTTCTATGCTCTTGCACAAATTATGCTGCAATTCCATCAGAAATGTCAGTGATGTCTAATGTGGTTTAATGAACCCCAGTGAGACCCTAACTGAACAAATAAAGAGCCACAGGGGCATGTAATGAGGTATGGAATCAAGCATCAACACAGTAGGGAGTAAGACCCAGCAACAGAGAATGCAGAAAAGGATATAATTTTCTATATTATGATGTCTAGTGAAAAAAAAACAACTTAAAACAAACTGCAAAAAATATTCTCTACTATTGTCTACTACTTATATTCTTGAACACTGCCAATAAAACCCCCCAAAAAGGTAAATCTCTTACAGTGTAACAATTTCTGTGCTTGCGTAACATGAATTGTTTCTTGGTGATAACATTTGTATTTAATTATGTCTGAGAGCATCATAACTTCTATTGATGAACATGGATTGACATAGTTGTTTAAGCCCATAATGAACTAAATGTTACACAGAATACAATTTTCCTCTTCATTTACTTTAATTTATTCTAGTTGTAAATGCTTTTGCCTTCCATGATTATGGAATAAATCTCACTGTAGGATCTATTACCACAGTATAAGAATTAGACTGAAGAGTTGTTTTGTAATTATGTACAGGTTTTGTGCCTTTAGATCTGGGCATTATGATTTTAAAAACATTTTGAGACTAATGACACAAAACATCAGAGCCAACATCCCAGGACACTTAGCTATTGAATTTTGGTCAATATTTGACTACTCAGTTTAACTGCATTTTGTTAATTTGGCCAATTCAATATTTTAAATGAAAATGCTGGTAAATAAATTTTTGGTTATTTGTGTCAAAAAGTAAAAACATTGGTGAACTCAGGTGCTGGAGACAGACCCATAAACACTTGATAGTTCTACCTTGCAGAATGAAAGAATGAACTAAATCTTTTTTCAGATGGCTTTTATGAGTTTCTGATTTGCTCTTCTTGAAATGGACGTGTTTAATACTCCAGAATAAAGAAACAGTTCATTAAAAAGCTATCGTATGCTAGCTGAATTCAGCAATTTGTTGACAAGTGGAGGCTGTTATTCAGACTAAAGAATTCACTGACACGCCACACTGATCCGAATTTATAGTGCGATCAGAGTGACACCATTGCTGTAGAATCCCTTATCAGAAGATAAAGGGTAAGGAGCTCATGTTTTCTAACGGACTATATAACCTGTACTAAGTGAAAGACTGATTCAGAAACTCTGCAACAAATTACCGTACTGGTATACTCGCAAATCTGCACTGCTAGCCCTTTATGGCTATTCTGAGGTTAAAACTTGCATTTTTTTCCCACAAACTGATCCCTCATTTTATCCTGTAGAAGAACAAGAAAAACAACCCTGCTCCCACTAAAATTAATTGTTATAAACGAGCAAAATTTCAAGTATGAAANATGAAAGACTGATTCAGAAACTTTGCAACAAATCTGCACTGCTAGCCCTTTATGGCTATTCTGAGGTTAAAACTTGCATTTTTTTCCCACAAACTGATCCCTCATTTTATCCTGTAGAAGAACAAGAAAAACAACCCTGCTCCCACTAAAATTAATTGTTATAAACGAGCAAAATTTCAAGTATGAAATAAAAACTAATATATTAGTTATAAATGAACAAAAACCATTCAAAGTGAAACTACTAAAAAATACAAATTGACATATTGACACGTTTTTTACATTTCACTTAGTATACAGGTTATAACTTTTTAGACTGCCCCAAACTTAATCTTTTCTGTCTAATTTTGATTTCCTTGAACTCACCAATAAAGACCTAATTCAGAGGTGGTGGGCAAGATGCCTTCCTGTGTTATTGTTTACAACAAATTTCTCTTGTCTGTGAGAGTTACAGTTGATGTTACTTTTTGAGAAACAGGGGGAAAAAACTATGTCTCAGTAATTTAGGAAACGCTTCTACATTTGTATCTTTTGCATCTTCTAGCTAGCAGATGTGAATTACAGATAACGTTGTAACTATGTTTGCCATATAGATATAAGTTACCAAAAGCTATATAAATTTGCTAAGGGACCAAGTAAGCAATGAACATTTCATAACGTGTGATGGAATGAACTTTAAAAATAAAAGTTACATAAAAGGATCTGAGGGAAAACATTTTTTTCTTTCTTGACAGCTGATTATCACCTCTTCCGTGCTAGTAACCTCGTCTTGGTTCAGTCTACAGGTTAATTCCTCACTTTGTGCAGCATACATTACAGGCTTGTAGGTGATTTTAGCAATCCCATAACTTTACCAGGGAAGATCATATACATCTGGAAAAGCGATCGAAGTTTCTGATGAGCTCAGATGAGCCTTCTAGCAGAACACTGATTCTAGGAAGATTTTTTTTCCCTATTGTATTGGCATTGTCCTTGGAAAGATCCATCTGAATGTGTAGGATTAAACTTCTACAAACAGAACTCTGTTTGTAAGAGGAGAGAGGGAAACAAACTAAAAAACAAACAAACAAAAAAACAAAACCAGAAAAAGTTATATTCCTTCTCCTTAATTTTCACTTTAACCCAAATCTCATTTAGAGAAAGAGCAGCATTTTTCTAGAGCTATTCGAACTTCCTTAGCAGAGGACTGACAACTTGTCAGCGCCTGGATCCGGGAAAGGGTGGCCTAGAGAGTGACAGAGACAGACAACGGCAAAGTGTGTCACACTGGTGTAGCTGAAATGGTGGGATTGTTTCTGCAATAGAAAAAAATCTGTACTCAGCATTTAAAAATAAAACCGCATACTACCACAGAGCAAATAAAATGCAAAAATCTGTCTTCGGACTTGTATACAATGGTTTAAAAAAATGCTTAAATGTCTTAATCAGGTGCTTAGATCACCTTCTGCGTCACCAGTGCAAGATGTAATACATGTACGACAGTATTTCAGTTTGCAATGTATCCTTAAATTCATTTCCCTAGCCATCTACAAACGTGCTTCTTCAGTGTGATGCTGTGGAACAGGAAGATGGATGGGGAAACTAAATTACAAAGTCAAAGGCACCCTGTTTTAATGCACCAATGGCATCTGTTGCTACTATGGTAATAAAGAAACCACCTACCTGCATTTCCATCTGGGGGTAAAGGAAAGGAAACATGGCAGTCTGATACGCTGACAGCTTGATGGATTTGTGGAAGCAAAGAAAGTCAAACTGTGTTTCAGTTTTACTCCTGTAAATTCCCCTGTCTGGCTGAAGAAGAATATTTTTAAGGGATCATTTATTCCTATTTTACCACCCCTTCGCTGAGTCTGAAATACCTTCCAATCCACGGTGCAACAGAAACCAAATACTTCCTCCGTATTCTGGGACAACAGAGAAATTTCCCACTTTGAGCAGGGGCCGGTTTAACGTATGGCAGGTAATGATGAAAACATTCACTTCAGTCAGCTAAGTAGTGGCATTCAAGATAAAGCCTACAAACAGCTGGAGATCATCTAATAGGATCTAAAAAAGTTTTATTTCTTCTAGATTTTTGAAAGGATGTTTAGGACATGCAATATTAATTTCTTTGTTTTGATCTCTGCCAATTTACTAGTGTCAAATTATTGTAATAAAAATAGCTTTCTAATCTGGAAAAATATTTCTATTAGACAATAAAAAGAACATGTTTTTCTTTTCTTTCAGGAAGGTATTCTTCTGAGAGATCAGATAATGGCCTGATTTCATTCTAATGAACTAGAGGCGTTTTATCATGAACAATTAGTTGCCCCTGACTCCATCTTTAGCTAACATAGAAAGAAAGACTTACCCCCACAGGAACTTGAGTTCTTCCAAACTGAATTGCTCCTGGGATAAATTTGTCTTTTCTGTTTACTATAGAGGACAATTAGGATGTCCAGAGAAGATCTAGTTTTCTTCAGTCCTGCTGAAATTGCGTCATTGATGCACTCTGTATTGCTGCATGATACTGCTGGTATCTGGATGAGTTGAGGACCTCTATATACATTTCATATGATAACCTTTTTCTTTAAACTTATAGGGTTTCTTGAAGTTTTTTGGGGTTTTTTTGCCATTTCTTTGTCAGATTCTTATGGGAATTCATGACACTTTCTGTCCATCAAATACACTGAATTTTTCCATGTTTTTGGAGACCCAGAAACAGTATCTAAGCAGATTCAGAACCATCCACATAATGCCTACAAACACACACACATGCATAACGGAAATCCCCAAAACATCATTTCTGCAGTAAATGAAAGAAAAACATCCCAAAGATGGGATAACTTGTCACATCTGCAGAGGACATTTTTTTCCTCCTAGGTTTTAGCTACATTGAAAATATGAGTCCCATCACCATTTTAGAAACATGATTTAATATTTTAGAATCCTGATGACCCACAAAAAGGAAAAAAATATTTTGTGTCAATTTAAGTCTTCTCTTGAAATAAATCTTATCTGACTTCCCGTCTAAGCTGCTGGTTAGTTGGATGAAGAATTAGAGGTGACAATCCTGTTGCTAGAGTTACCCCATATCAGAACACTCAGAGATCTCAACGGGATGGCTGTCTTAGAAATAACAAACAATGGCAGCGTCATCCTCTCAGTTTTGTAGCAAAAGGCTTTCTCTCGCCTCACTAATGAGCTGTGCTTCTACAGAGTAATTTTGCCCAAAGGTTATTTTGAGTACTTTCATTAGTGGACCACCGGTCCCAAAATTAGTGAAATATCTTTGGACCTTTTAAAGTAGTGATGGAAAGCATTGAAGCATTTAACTGCCCCTAAGTTGTTTGCTTTCCTAGACTAGGGTTTAAATGTTTTGCCCCACTGCATTAGTCAAAAGTGGTCATGAACCCAGAATAACCATTCAGAAGCTATTGTAAAACACTGTGGGTATCATTGCTATGCTGCCCAGTAATTAGACCTTAACAAAAAATGTAAAACATTTCCTATGAATGTTAATTCGGTTTATATATCTGAGGGCAATATTAGGAGCTATAAATATGTTCCAATGAATAACAGATTATGAAAGAGCAGCTTGCATCATTTAATCATTTTTCCCTTGAGAAAAAAAAAAGTTAATTTTGAAATCCTAATGTTTCTTGCCTATTTGAAGAACAATTATGCAATGCACAGGAATAATGATTTTTTGATTTATTTTGTTTTTCAAATTAGTAGAACTATAGACATTCTGTTCTAGACATAGCCCCAGAATTCAGAATTCTGGAATGCCATGTTAAGCCTTTCATATTTGTTCCTATATAAATTGTATCTCATTTTTATCCCTCATGATTATGTTCTAGAAAATTCTCCCAAAGGGGAGTTGTTGCTGTTTTTTATGGAAATATTGAATAGGAATAATTTATAGTCCATAAATGGAAAATATTCTTGCTATACTGCTAGGCACACATGCAAAATTTAAGAACAATTTATCTTTCACAACAGCCTTCCTGGTAGAACTCTGTAATAGAGTCAAACTCTTTTCACATATGCTGAAAAATTTATTTATCAATTACAAACATAAGTGTAAAAGCTCATTCATGTAATAGTTCTGCATTCAAGGATACCAAGTGGTAGGCTATTGTGAGCACCTAAATGTCCAAACAGTGATTTGCTCTATCAGTCTTTTCATTCACACATTTCAAATCTCTTAAAGATCTTACCCACAGGACTTACCCACTATAATGACAGAGGAAAATCATTTCGTGTAGCTTGGGGAAACCTAACAGAGACTGACATGCTTCCATGGTGGGGCCAGCTGAGGTTTTAGGAGAGTATTTGCCCATGGGGAATAGCAGCCTCTGCCTGATGCCTTTGTGCATGTTCCCTATGGAGTACATTCTAATGCATCGTTATCTGCCAACAAAAGATGCCAAGCTGAGAGTAATCATCTTCAGCCTAAGTTAGTGGCTTCTGTTTTTTGAAATATCCATCCAGAAACTAGGCCCTACCTGTATGACACTTTTTGTTATGATCTTCACATAATTCCCTTTCACTGCTTTAAATTATGCAGTTAGGCGTTGGTTTTATTAAGAGGAGATATAAGTGAGTGTGATGTCAAACTGAGATACCTTTAGACCCTCCTAACTAGTCCATAAACCCGAAAGCATAAACATTAGCCTTTATTCAAGCTAACATTTCTCCTTCATTTAGCTCAAGAGGAATGTCCTGCAAAACTTCTATCTAATGAGAAGAGTGGCATAAATGTCTGTTTAGAGATTGATCCATAAAACTCTATGGTACACATTTACAAGGGCACACACAATGCCTCCACCCTTAATGAGCAGGTCTGATGAGCTGATGGGTCTTTGCTGGGCAAACAGTTTAGATTTAAGTACTTCTGTCTGTAGTAGACAAGGAAAAAAAAGCAATATATACACATGACAATTGCATTTGTGGTCTTCCTTTCTTTTTTAGCAGAATACAAGAAAGAGCCATGCCAGTTCATTTGTCATACTTAAAGTCTGTGGCCAGCTAGCTACTGGTAAGGTAAAAAGTCAGAAGGCAGCACACTGCATGCATGGTAGGGGAAGCAGTATGCTTCTACAAAATAAAAGCAAGAAATAAGAGTATAAAGACGTAAGAGAATGAAGTAAATAAGAAGACTTCCTCTAGTGATTATGCAAAACTGATGAGCTTCTTTCCAAAGAAAGAGTGAGACCCCTAAACTGGTGCTAGTTAGCACAGGGGAGATATTGTCCAAAAGGAACTCATCGTCTCCCTTGTTCATTCTTTGCAGTGTGTCCAGGAGTAATGTCAGCCATGGCTCTGGTAAACAGCTGCATACAGGTAAATAAATATCTAGAAAGGAGATACAGAGGTGAAGCTTATGAGAAACACCAACCCCTTCTGTGAGGAAGACAGTAGAAGGTAACTCAATGGAAGGATGCCCAGGGAGTATGAAAATAAAAACTATATCCTGCTCTGCTCATGTATGAACATGAATATATGTGTGTGAATGTACACGAATGTTCTGGGTACCATGTTTAATCTGCACTTCCAAATACTACTGCCAAGTTGGTATTAGATTAGAGCATTGGTACTGTTTAGTCAACCGAAAGGCAGTTCTGACTTGGACCAGCCTTATAACCCGTATCTGTATGCATTGCTTCTGGATGCTATACATCTCCCTGTATCTCAGCATAGGGTACTATTTATTTTCAATTTTCTATTAATAAGCAGTGTATCGTGCAAGGTACAACATTAATCTTCCTGGAAATTTTGCAGTATCTCAGAGCATTACTGCACTATCTACTGACATTTGAAATAATGCAGAAAAAAAAATGAAAGAGAAATTTATATGAAAAAAATGCTTTCTTATCTAGCAGAAAATATTAGTAAAACATTTTTTCATTTACAGTGAGAGTAAAAATACTTGAAATGGATTACTCATTCCCTACCAGCAGCAAATGCATCCTGAGTTAGTACATAGCACATATGAGCAATCTTCAGCAAGCAAAATATCAATAGATGCATAGTAATAATGTTAGAGGAATGTAGACATTATTTAGGAAGGTAAAACTTGGAACATGGTTGTGGGGGCTGGAGGAGACACACATGAAATCCAAGTGGTTACATATACATGTGAGTGCATATGTGTGCACAGACATGCACAGAGACATGCGTGCTCTAGCATTTACAAGAAATATCCCTCATTTTTCATGCATGTCACAATGTCACACAGATAGAGCAGACTGTTATTTTCAGCTGAGGTGCCTGAAAAGATTCAAAAATCATAAGTGTTGCCTACTAAGTAAATAAGAGAACATTCCATAGGAATAAAATATTTGTAACTGTATTTTAAAATATCTGCAAGCGATTAAATATTGCATAATTTGTTTTGTCATCTGCCTGTTTTACTGTAATTCATACTGGCCATATTTTTTCTTCATTACTTTTAAGCTTTTCAATTCATTAATTTGCTATACAATTATATCTAATTACTCATTCACAGCGGTACACCTAATTTTCAAAAACTAGCAAATTAGTATTGTCAAGTGTTCTGAGAATGTGCTCAATACAGAAAATTGCTTCACTTTGTTTAAACTACATCGTATTAATTTAGCAAAAACTTGGACCAGTGCTTTCTGATCTAGAAATACAATATTATCCCAAGGTACTCTTCTCATTGTCTGAAGGCCCCATTTTACTTTGTGGAAAGTAAGTAAATAGGACATTTGTCCTTGATTAGAATGAACAAATATTTTCCCAGAGTCTATGCATTGTCAAGACCATAAGTAGCTGACCTATTTGAGAAACAAGCTCAAACCAGCATCTCTTCTCCGAGATCTCTTTTATATCTGAGAAGAAAACACACTTACCGTACCCGGCACTTTTAAGATTAACATTGTCTTTGTTTCTGGGTTGTTACACATTCTTTCCAATTTCTTTTATTTCTTCTTAGTCTAAAGGAGCCCTAGGATGGCTTTCAACTTACATTTATGTTGCTGGTGTGTCTCCAGAGAGAGATAAACCTTTAGGTAATTTATTGAGTTGAAACTCATTTAGTTAAACCTTGTTCTGAGGAGGGGGGAGACTCTTTTAAACAGAAATTTGATAGTGTGAGCATCTTCGCTAAGTGGGCTCTGTAAAGTTACAGAAAATGCTCCTGTTGTAACAAAATCTACACCAACTTTGTGTTCAGCTGTGCTGTCAGACCTCAGGACAAATCTTCACAGCCAACACATTGATCATGAACTTGAAAATCCTAAAATCTTTATTTACTTCTCAGAGAGCAGAGTGAGCGTGAAAGCCATTCTTTTCCTTTGGAAGACAGAGCACAGTTCTTTCTAAAATTTATCTGATGAGGAAAGTAATATCTTGTCATCCCTACTTCCTTAGAGGAGTTTTGCATCTTGTAAGCCTATAGAGGAACAGTTGGGTCTGTGCAGCTGGTTGAAATCTGGACAAAAGGTGAATTCAAAGGCTTACATTCACTGTTCTGAAGGTTGTCCCATATTAAATATTGGAAGCAAGAGAAAGGGAATTTTCAGTTGTGTCATCTTGATGTAGCTTCTAAATTAGATTTTTAAAGTTAAACTCTATTTCTATTAGATTAAAAAAAAATGTAATTGTTTGCATCTGGAAGTCCAGAACTAGAAGACAAAGTCCAATGTCAGCTACAGCAATGCAGCCCCATGAGATCTGCAGAATAACAGAATTGCAGCACTCGGTGGGAAACAAGAGGACTTTCTGACCCCAATTCTTTGCCATTTCAGCTGGAAGCCCAAAGAATGATGTCCAGAAAGACCTCACAGTTAAATCAGGTTCTGTTTGACGTATCTCCTAGCAGGATCTTTGAAAAAGCATAAACTGTCCAATACAGATGTTGTCTTTCATAAACTGGATACACGACAAAACCAGTGCTTAGGAATGGAATCGTCCCAGCTACATCTGAAAGAGTATTACCCTTCCTTTTGGTCAGCTAGGCTGGTGGTTTCTTTTCAAGCAGAATGCGCACACATTAGTCCCATGAAAGACAAAAACTTGAGATAATTTATTGGAAAATCCAGAAAGTTTACTATTCAAACATCTTTATGATGCAACTGGTTACAGTCACAGAATATTTTCTGGAACAGGCTTGGCCAGAGCAAGAGGCCTCCCGTCTGTCTGAGGATCTTCTGTCTCTAAAAATAGCAGAGGGAAAGAGGGAAACAGATTTTAACAGGAGTGTGTTGCTGATGGCACCTCAGATTGGGAGTGTACGAAGGATTGCCTTTTATCAGTTTCCATGGACTCAGGGAGGGATACAGCCATCTGAACATAGATGTTGCTACAATTGGAGTTGTTCTGCAGTTTCTTAACTAGACACCAGCTTTTGCTGCAGAAAATCAGGAGTCTGCTGAAGGTCCTACTGTCATATTTTCCAGCCCCATGCAGATACTTGAGGAAGCACCTAAAGTGGTTTAAGACATCCATGCTTTTGGAACGGCATCCCACCCTCAGTGCTTATCAGCTAACATTCTGCTATACCTCTGCCATTTGAAGAACAATCTAGAAACAAGACAATTTTATCCTGTTTCAAGCATTAGAAAACTTCCATACAAGAAATCTGAAGGAATGAGGCCACTTGTGGGTGTCTTCACTGAGTGGGATGTTACAGTCTTCACTCCAAGAACGTGTTTATGGATGGCCAGAGAACAGGAAGCCAGCAAGAGATTTTGCTCATTTGTTACAGAGATCCTGCGGTCCAGGCTGTAATCAGGGCTTGGCAGGCTCCCAAACCCATCACCACCACAAAACCCGTATCCCTGCCTGTAGGACATGCAGTGGGCTTTGTTGGCAGATAATCTTAACAGCAGTTCAAGCCTCAGCTGCCATCGTGGTATTTCAGTCTGGGACCCAGTTAGGAAGGGCCCTGGTCTGAGCTGTCTGCCCCTCACCAGCCACATAAAACAGTTATTTTGGTTAGTCCTGGCACAGCCAGAGCCTGGCCGGTCATTTCTACAGGTTTGTAAACCTAGTGACGTGTCCAAAGTGTCTCTTATGTTGAGTAGTTCTGCTAAATCTTTGCCTAATTTTCCTCATGGACCTGACAACTCTGTGATCAAAGAACTAATTCAAAAAAATATGAGACAAGAAAATCCTTCTTCTATTCTGTCGGAAGAGAGAAGATCTGATGATCTGTGGGAGATAGCTGGTGATTCCGAACATGAAAAAGTTCAGGATTCTTTTTTCTTACCATTCCCCAAGGAAGATGGCAAGTATCACAAACGCAACAGAGTGAGAATATCAACTGACAAGCAAGAACCACACTTGGTGACAGCTGGTGGAGGCTTTAAACATAAAATCGCAGCACTAGGAGCTTATCATTTTGCTTCTCAGTAGAATGTTTTGAAGAGTACAACAGAACAAAGATGCTATGTAGCACAGTGGGGTAACTTTTTCAGTGTTCCTAGCAATAGGACAGAACGATATTATTGTAGGAGACTCCCTCGTAACATGAGGGTGTTAAGCTTTTTCCTTTCCAGGGGCACTGTGAGACTGCTCATGGACGATGCTAGCTACCCAAGGTTGAAATAGAGCTGCTTTCCATCAAAACTCTGTGTTCTTCTGCACATTTACCAGACAAAACGGACAACATTGCTTTGTTTTTCAGTCCACCGTAATTATCAGCGGTAGACTGCACTAAAAAAGTATCTGTAGGTGTTAGTAAATGAGCATTCACTGTTAGGACTGTAATTTCTTCAGAATTTTAGAGCCCTACTGAATTAGATAGGATAATTATCTCATCTCTAAACGACTGAAAGTCCTTAGAACAATGTAGGGGTTTGCTTTATTCTTTTAGCTCTTACTTTATGACTGAAGAGATAAATATTTTGATTCTGGACTTTTCTACAGATTTAGTATGTAAGTAGGAACAATCACACGCACACATAAAACACTTTCTTTGATGTATAGAACACCAGTGTATTTGTTTGCACGCTTTGGAAGCACTGTTCACGTCTGTATTTCCCAGTGAAACAATCTATAATTACTATTTCTGGTGACTTTTATCCCTCCAAGGAGTTTGTTCGAAGATTTTCTGTGCAAGGCAGTATAAAAACACATGGTTGCAATGGTAAATGTAATACATTAACTAGCCTTTCACATTGCATTGGATGAAAATTAAATCTCAGAGGTGTTTCTGGTATTTGGAATAAGAGTTCTCACCACTTTTTGACATGGGATTACTCCTCTGGGCCTCCTTTTCAGAGCATCACTTCTTACCACGGTACAGTGGTGATGGTAAATACCCCGTAGTGGGGATATGCTTCTCTATCATGTGCCTGAAGGGTTTAGTGCTGCCTTGTTAACATCATACAGTACCTCCTCCACAGCTCTTCTGTAGATGTCTCAAGTTTCTTTTCTCCAAAAGACAAGAACCCAGGCATTACGTCTTTTTATGGAAAGAATAAAAGAATCAAGCTATTGCAGACAGCTGGTTTGACTGGGACTGTGACACTAAACAGAAAACAGCACTCATCCACAAGACATCTGCAAGACTCTACTCCATATCCATGACCAGCAGGGTTACCAAAACGAATGGCAAATTGCAGAACAGGTCTATTAAGCTGTGTCAGATGTGAGGCTACAGAAAAGAATGCTGTGGTGCTTCCCATTAAGTCACAAAAAAAAAAAAAAGTGGGATCGATCCTATATAGTAATTTTCTTTGTCTGTGGACTAGATTCTTAGAAGGCATAAAATGATGTTAAACCAGTCCGGATAGGACTCCATGATGGTGTACAAGAGGAAACCTACTTTTAGTGTCAGAATACAAGAAATACAGGTAACGGTGCATTGAGAAGGATGTTATTAGAACACAACTTGTTGAATCCTAAAAACTGTCTACTAGATTAACAACCAAATGCTAAATTAATACGGGGTACCTATGACCTTGCAGTATATATGAGAAGTGAAGCTATTTTTTTCATAATTTTTTACATATTGCTTGATTTAATATCCCAGCTGATATAAAGTGCTCTGTGGGAATTTAAACACCTGAAAATATTGGAAAATTGCATCAACCTTTAGAGCCCCACTAACTTATCAAAATGGATTTTGTTCTTTCAAAACACAGAGCTGACTCAACATTTCTATTTGCTGTGCCTTTTAAATTGCAAACTATTTCATTGTAACAATTTGCCTGTATTTATGAACATTTTTTTTTCCATTTTCTGGGTACCACAATAACACAAGTCATACAAATATTTCTAAATTTAATGAAAAAATGTACATTGATAATACAATTCAAATTACGTTGGAAGTAGATAATGGTTAGAGCAACTGCTAATCCAGGGTGGGTAAAATTCAACATGTGTTTCACGTATGCCTCTTTGTCTTCTGGGTTGTTGATGAGTTTCTTTGGAAGAAACTCAGAGGAATTGTGTTGTTTATTGGGAATGAAGAACAGATGTGTGTAATGAGTGTCTGGGGTGAGATGGAAATCTGTGCAGCCATATATTACATTAGATTTTTTTTCCAATCATTCTCAATTAGCTTTTAGAGAGCATTGACTACAATGTCACCAACTGCTCTTTCAACCGACTGTATAATTTTTACTAAGTAAAATGGACCCTATGTAGTGGATTTTACAGTCCACTTCATGCCACTGTCTAGTTAAAAATTAAAGGACAGATTATAGTGAACCAAAATATCTATGCTGCCTCTATTTTTCTTCTCTTCTATTTTTTTAACATCTCTTTTCCTCTTATTTTTACCAGCAGCTGAGAAAAAGTGAATTACATGAAGAACATGAGCACTAATTTATACATTTTCTATTCACTTTTACCTACCTTTCAATCTCTGTAATTTATTTTTCTCAAAGTCTAAGTCTGTAATGGAATTACAGGACATGGAATATGTTATTCATTTTTCTAGGCATTGAGCAACAAATGAGTTTGCATCAAGATTCCTACCTTAGGTTATATGAATGGTTACAGCAATCTTCGTCAGAGAGGGAACCTCTTCCTTTTTTACAGTACTGCATTGAAAAAAAGATGTATTATTATACAAATCTACTTGGTTTGATGTACTTTATCAGGTTTATCAAGTAGGATCTCATTTGTAAATCAATGTTTTGTGTAAAAGGCAAAGTCCATGATAAATTCCTACAAACCTTTCAATTTCATCCCAGCCGGTACATTCGTGTACTTAGCTTAGTTTGAATTCTAGAGACAGAGGACAATGTCCACAAAAATTCTTCAGTCTCTAGGTTCTTCAGACTAAGAGTTGCATCTTGTTAAAGATATGTTGCAAACACAGAAGACTGGAAAATCATACTTACTTTTAAATTTTTTTTTATTATTAAAGACATTATGACACTTTAATACGGACAGTAAAGGTTCTGCAACAATTTATGGCAGTAGATCCAGACCAAATATATTCTAATTTAGGTTCCTTTCTCAAATAACCTTCCTCTGTGGATGTCTTTATTTTTTATGTACCAAAACAAGTGGGTGTACTAAAATTGCATGACACTTTTATTTCTGAAGTGTAGTGCCCTGTGGGTACCTAAACAGACTTCCACTCGTTCTAGCAAGGGCAGACCCAAAGTTCTGTGATGCCTAAAAGCTGAACAGAGCCGCAGAGCTGTGCTGGAAGTTGTCAAACCAAGTCTGAACATGTGTTTGCCAGGTTCTTGGCACAGTGGGCAAGAGAAAATATCTCCTAGTGATTAGAAAGAAATGGTTCTTGAAAACATTAATTCCTTAATTCTTTTCTGCAGGGATGTGCTATCTTTTGAGGAATATCCTCTACATAGGTGCACGGTTTCAAAGACACTGAAACAGAGGAAAGAGGATTTATCTAGCATAAAAACCCCTAAAGCCCAGACTGGCACTAGAATGTGATAGCGTTAACAATTATTTCATCTTTCCTTCAATCAGGGCAGCCAGACCTCACCAAACGCCTGCTCAGTATTTCTGTGGCAGCACAGACACACATTGCACGCATCGTTTATCTAGGAACTGGCTGCAGCCAAGTTTAGTGTGAGACTGGAAAGAACATTTGTGAAAGGGCATATTGTGGCTTGAATAATGTCCCTGAGAATTGAACTGAATAACAAAACTGAGACTTCCTCAAGAGAAGTAAACCTCCTCGAGCAGGTTAAATGAGGGATTTCCAAAATTACAGTATGAAATTAATGAATCTTAAAAAAATGTATCTATACTAATTTAGATCACCAACAAAACAGCTTGAACAAGGATTAGCAGTTATTTCTTCTTAATTTGTTACTTTAGATTTATTTATGCTGTGGTAGAGCCTGACAGCCTTATTCTTCGTTAGTTTTCCTTCTCTAGTGAATATTTCAGTTGTTGGGGCTGGATTTTATGACAGCATGTTAGTAGTCAATCACTTGCAATTTCTATAAGTGCCTCATCTAATAAAATCGATAGTTTTTTTCCTTGTTTCAGGTGTCATCTTTATGTCTTTTATGTGGCTGTAAACTGACCATGGCTCATGAAATATAACGAGTGCATTTCACAAAGTGAATACATTATTGCTCATTCTCAATATTCATTGAATGTACAAGTAAATTAAAGCAAGTTAAATTTTAGCTTCATATACAACTAAAACTTAAATTCCATTAAAAGTACACCTGGCTAATGGTCCATATTTCACTCTTGCCCATGTTAAATTTGATGAATTGTTAAAGTTGAATTTTTCCAAATGTTGTAGGATACCAAATCACTCAAGGGTGGCAAAATGCTGATCTGTCAATTGTCTGCTAAACAGAAGCAGACAATGAAAAATCTGAATAGGAAAACTGATCTGTTCCTGATAGACTACTGATTTATGTCATTAAGACTTTTCACCATCAGAAGAAACATAAGTCACTGTGCTACTCCAAATTGCTACTGACAACTCTAATTATTTTATTAGGAGCTGTAAGATTGTTTGCATTTAATCATGATGTTATTCCTTCCAAATTATGGGCATGACTCTGCTTGAATTTATTGGAAATCTTGTCATCCATTCCACCAAGCGTAGAATTCAGAATCAGGATCAGTTGCCTAGGTTAAGTTAATATCTCCATCTTACACTGCATTTTCAAGTGTACTGACTATTTCCATGTACAAACTTATCTTATTAGGAAATCAGAATAGCAGCTACACCTCATACACCATATGATAGCCTCTCATCTGGAATAAATACCAGATCATGACAACTTAAAACAGTTTATGAGCAACTGAATAACTATTAAGAAAAAATAGTTTTTTAGATATAGCCAGGAGTATAATTGAATATCTAATAACAGACAAAAATCTCAGTAAAGACACTTGTACACATGAAATGTTAATGACTGTAATATTCAATATCAGTGTGAAACTCAGAATGGGAGAGGTTTTTTTTTCAGTAACACGTTTCAAGGCAAAGCAACTAAAAATCATTTGATAGTAATTTGTAAAAAACTAGATTCACAAAATTACTTTGTATTCTACAGTCTTCAATGAATTACTAAACCCCAGGAAAATTCGGGACCCTACCAGGTCTGCAATTTTCTACAGCTTTTTTTTTTCATAGGAAATGCTATTGTCCCATAGTTTCTTGCCCTGATGAATATTCTGTCTGTAATACCTTGATTCTTTTATTCTTTTCTGTTTGCAAATTTCCTGTTTCCAAATTATTTCTTTTGTTATAATCCCATGCATTTTTTTTTTAATTAACAATTTCCAACGCAACATTTATTTTGTTATAGCTAACATTTTATGTCATGGGTATTGTTCCACCAAAAAGTATCCAAATGAAACAAAACCCTGGCTAGCTTTGAAATGTGCATCTCCAAAATAATAGTTGAAAAAATTTTCCATAGACATATAATGTTGCCAGTGATTATGCATTTGGAAATTCTGGAGATGTTTCAGTCACATATTTCATCAACAACTGCAGGAAAAAAAAATTCATTTGCTAATTTATCCAAGAATCCTCAACAACTGTTCAGCACATTGAAAAGTCTTAATAGATGACCCTTAAACTAGTTTCATAGTTCTGTGGTTTTAAATTTTCATGTGTTGTGACATGCAGCTAATGATGCCCCAGAGCAGATTTATAAAATGTGTTTTCATTACTGGGGCTTTTTCATTCTACTCATCATTTTTAAATGCTAGAGAGATGGCTATTACATTGATTTGTATTTCAGTACCATGGAAAGGGGCTATTTAGAAAGGGTTCAGCAACCATGTTTCAGAGATTAATTTGTGAAGATACACATTACTTGAATATCTAAAAATAGTGTTGCCAAGCAACAAGCTAAAATACAAGAATGTTACTAAAAGAAACTAAAATACTTATACAGTCTAACAATATATGCAGATTAATTCTATCCTGTAAACCTGGGTGACTTTTCTGATGTCATATTTTTCATACGTAATTTTCAGCTAATGTTCATCATGGTTCATGTCCTTCAAAGATCCACGTTTCTGAAATACTCGCCTTTCTGCCGTGATTTGAAGATATTGAGAAAATGTTTGAAACAATGCCAGTTGTGTTTAATTATTCATTGTGCTGCTGAACCAGTGTTAGTATTCTGGGGATTCTGGCGTAATATTGAGAAGTGGTAGTGGTGATGTTTCCAGATCTAGTTTGTTCTTTGAAGCTGATGCCTTTGTACACAGACCGTTTCCTGGGGGACAGAGTGATATTGGCAGGCCAGCAGAAATGGTAATTGTGTCGATACTGTACAGCCAGTGACAAGGTGCTCTAGTGGGAGACTAAAAGAAAGTGTAGGGTTTAATCACAGTCTGCAAATCCACAAACTGTGAAGGAGAAGCCTAGACTATGCATTTGGCATTGATTTGTGAGTCATTATTAACTTTTCAGAAACCCTTCAATGTTACAAAAGATAAAACTTTATATAACAGAAGCTGCAGCTTTCAGTTTTGCAATCCTAGATAGACTAACTGCTATTAAAGTGTCACCTAGAAAGTCAGAGATCATTACGCAAAGCAGAATAACTACTTTCACGCCTGTATAGATTTACAGTAAAGCTGAAAACAGATTTCCAGTTCACATTATAAAATTGTGTACTAGAAGGATTCCAGCTCTCTTGAATTTCCCTTCCTCTATGGAGCCTTTCCGTGGTGAAAGTTTAACCCTGCTGCAGCATTTTCAGCAGTACAACCTTCCTAATGGAAAGGACCAAGTTAAACTGTAGCAGTGGTACACAATGGATTACCAACAGCCTTTAGATCAGCTTCCTGAAAGTTGAGAAAAGCGTGTACAGCTGTTAATGATAGAATACAAATAACATTAATGAAGTGTCATACTCTCTTCGTGTTCTCTGGGAGCAAAAGCAGCTAGTGCATTACTGGTCTCTTGCCATGGCCAAATCATATGGGGAGGTGAGAAAGGAAACTGAAGTACTGAAGCAGTCAGACCATGTAAAGTCACACTGTATGTGAGATGGTAGAGCAGGACTGGCGCAGAGAGGCCAGGCAGAGCCAAAGCAGGGTGTCTTTGTCATGGGAGAGCCCTGGAGGATGAGTGGCACTCTAGCACAGGGTACTGTGTGGGGACCAGTGGCTGCCTGGATGCAGCCATAGGCCTGTGGTGTGAACGTGGAGGGGATCTCTGGCTGTGAATCTCCTTAGAGGAACCTCCCACGGTAGCTTAGCAGTATACTGTAGTCATGAGTAGACTGAACATCTAAGCATCAAAGAAAAAGTTTCTTTATTTCACAAGTAATTTATTTCCACTGCTTGAAAATTAAATTTCTGCTTATAAAGATCTAAGTTGGCAACGGTGTTTCTTTCCAAAGTTCTTTAGGTCCTCTAGTGGTGTCCTTCTGTTCTTTTCCCACGCATTGAAAAAATAACTAGGTACACCTAATATCCTGTATACTATAAAAAGAAAAAATATGTTTTTCAACATAACATGTTGGCTTCTGTCTATACTTCAGCTGACAGTTTGCACAAACAGTGACTACCTACAGGGATGCCAAATTTTGTATTGTCATCTTCTAGCATCAACCCGCCACACCACCCTGCTAGCATATCCAGCATAGAAATATTTGTCATAAGACAACCCTTCTAGAATTTTTCTTTTGACAAGAGTACAAAATGTTGTCTTTTATAGATGTCTTGTAGGTTGGGAGTGTATCAACGTCTATATGTAAATAACTGTCTCACTCTTATTCCTGCAACAGCAACCCATTTGGAATTACTATTCTATTAATGTTCTGGCAATGCTTTTACTGGCAAACTAAACAGTGCCTGGGAACTCTCAGAAGCTGGGACACGCTCATCTGCATTGTTAAATTACTAGAACAGTGCCTTGTATGGTTTACATCTGTACCAACTTGTACTTTCCTAAGCAATTCCCAGTCGTGGGTTGGGAGTTAACATATGCCGAAGATCTTTTCCATTAGAAGGGTAAATGAGCTTAATAGTGCAAAAAACATATTGTTACAGCTGGCCTTGTCTTATTTTCTCCTACAGATATAGCATTTGATTCCCATAAAGTTAGTGGGTTTTTTTTGTTGTTTTTAAGAAGGTGAATATAGTCCTTCTTTCAGTCCAGGGAGTGGCTTTCCCGGATTATTGCCTTCTTGGATTTCAGAGGGGTGAATGTGGCCAGCAGGATTGTGAGAGAAGACTGATATGCAATGGACACCTCAAGTGCAGTGTTAACAATTTTATGTTATAAAAATGCTTTTTCCTAGATTTCCAAACAACAGCAAACAAGATTTACCCCATCAATATTATCTGGTAGTTGAAGCAAGTATGACCACGTTAGTGATGTATATCAGTGTTTATCTCAGACAGAAGAAAATAATGTGAGATGAACAAAATAACAAAATATTCAGAAGCCATTTCCTACTTAAGCTAACTCCTTGTTCAGAAAGCTGCTCTGTGTCCCCAGGTGAAATCATTCAATTTCTCAATTCTTTTTTAAAGATGAAACCAGTACCTCAAAGTTATTTCTTCCTGGGCCTTTTTCATTCCTTCTTGAGAGAAGGAGTGAACTAGTTTTCTTAAGCTTAAATGACCACACCGTCAGGGTCAGTATCTTCATTTAGTGACTGTCTTTAACAGTTAACGCACAAAATATTATGTTCAGACATTTATTTGTCTCATCTTAACCAAAAATATAGCTTAATGAATGCATAAAAATATGTAATCATGGACTTGATGAAGCTGGTAATAAAAACCAGAATACCTATTCCATAAGTAGATATTACTTCATTTTTCATAAATATCAGGTGTCAATAACTGTTAAAAATTTAATTATGAGATAGGGGCACCACTGCACAGTTGATTAGAAACAATTAATTATCCAGTCTTCCCCATGCTTATACACATATCTTGCTCTTTCTAGCAATTCCAAAACCAAGTTATTGGCTGTGTTCACTGAAACAACACTTTGGTTTGTAGCTCAAAACTGCATCTCTTCCATTATTCTGGTCAAAAGTAAAAATAAAAATCTATAAAAGTTCACAAATCTGCTTCAGTGACATTCCAGGCAATGGAAATTCTCTACTAGCTTTTGATGTGCTTAAATAAAAACCATATTCTTCTAAACTTTGTCATAAACCAACAATAGCTTTTTAAAATCGCAGAAACTAAGGCCAAAAGTTGACCTTCTGGGATATGTTTCTGAATTCTGTATGCTCCCTGCAGCTGTAGATCATTTCATGGTTGGTTTGTTGCTTTTTGGTTTGGGGTGGTTGTGGTTTTTTCATTCCTCACTGTTATTTTGTGTTCTTAAGACCCTGATACTAAATAGATGCTGGCTGTGTTGGACTACTTGCCTCTTGATGTCATAGATCATACCACCTGTAGAGGAATCAACTGTAGTTAAAACACTATTAACAAAGTCAATGATTACGTGCTTGACTGAGGAGGTTTGGGTGGTGAATTCACAGTGCTGGCTGATATGTATCTACTGTGCTTGCATGGACATGCAAACAGTCTTTATATATCTTTTTCCTGATGACCAGCAACCATAATTTTTTCCTGTCTTTTTTTTGCCAAAGTATTTTTCTATTTTAAAAATTGTGTATTGTGAAGGGAAAAGAAAAAAAAAAAAAAAGCCCACACTTGGAAATTAGAACCTCTGCAGAAAAATGTTAAAGGAAAAAGTATAGTTCTGTGGAAGAAGACATGACTTCCTAGAATTTCCACTTTTATTATGATGAGGTCAAGAATGTTTTTGCAGAGTTTTCTCTGTCACCTTCCATCAACTGCCTGAATCTAGACTCAGGAGTTGCCCTATGATTTTGATTTTAAAAATAAAACAGGATTAAGAAAAGAGTTTGCTTGACTCAGAAACTTTTTTTTTTTAAATCCTATTTTTAGAAATCCTATTTCCATTTGCTTGGGTATTTTCCTAGTCAGTTCATTCTGATTCCTAAGCTGCCTGCAGCAGATGTCTGTCTAACACAACAACACTTTCCCAGATTGGGACAAACCTTATGGTGGTGCTCAGTGAGTTCTGCCTCCTATTTACTAACAGAGCTGTTACAAATAGCAACACAAACCCACAGGAAGACAGGACAATGATAGCCTGGTGACCCATTTTCTCTATGACCTATGAACTGATTGCTGTTCCAGATCAAACATTCTCACAAATCTTTAAAGGTATCGTTCATGGAGGGACACTTGTGTAAATCTAAATCTTGGAAATTCCAAAATTCCATTGTAAAACTTGCATCTTTATGAGATAATTCCTTAAACAGTAGAGGTATAGTCCTTTCCAAAGGTAGGATATGTTAGTCAAACCAGTGAATGGTATGATAACTGACCATGCCTTCTTATTGATATCACCATTTTCTTCAATTCGAAGGAAGCAGTCATGTTCAAAAGAGACAGACACTTTAGAAATGCTTATATTCTACTTCTGTTTTCTGTGGGATTATTTCAGCATAAAATTAGGCATTCAGGTTGCAGAAACAGACAAAGTAATTCTGCAAATTGGCACTGATTGATCATTGAAAATGTCTGCCTCATCTGTTGACTGTGACAAAAGGGAATGAAAAACAAAGTGACATTTCTCATTAAATACACTGCAATCCACACAAACGAATTAGGGATATCAAAAGAGTTAGAATCAACTAAAGAACCCTATACCAACAATGATGGAAAGCTGAAATACATAGCCATTTTTTAATTAAAATCTTTTCATCGGAAAATAAAACCTTACTATTTCAACACACATTTTTGAATTAAATAATAAGCCTGTTTTATGGGGCTTTGAAGTCATCTGAGCTACATCTCCCAGTTAAAAATTTGGCTTTACTGAAGTCTAGTCCACATTTCTCTCACCAACGCAATCTCTTCCTGAGATATGTCTTATTCACTGTGACAAAACTTTATTTTTGTTAAACATGGTTGCATGGCAGTGTGTGGGGCCAAAATGTCAAACCACAACGTCTTTGTGTTTCCCAAGAGGACTGTGTAATCTAATTAGAAGCAATCCTATAATTACTTTTTCAATACCTCAGACCTTTTCCAACTGCTTTCCACAAAAGCTTGCAAAATGACCACACTTTAACAGATCCTTCACAGTTAACAGCGTACCAGAAGATGTGTGTTTGTTGTCAGCCATCAGAACAAATGTGAGGAGCTGCTACCTTGGAGAAGAAAATGACAATGAATTTCTGCCAGCCCTGAAAGGCTGATGGTAGGGGATGAGTAGAGGCTCTCCATACCCCTTATATTATGCTAAAACTGCAAAGGAGTCATTCCCACAGCATGGATTTTACAGCCTTATCAGCGGGTGCGTGGCTGAAATATAAATTTATTCCCTGACCTTGTTACATTGCTGCTCCCCCACTAGTCTTGTACTTTTTTCTTCCGCTAATAAGGATTCACAGTTTACAAACATTGCTGTGCAATAGGCTATCCTTTCCCAGCCTGCTCTGCGTAAGTGTCAGTAGGAGGCTGTGCTGGCCCAGGCTCCTGCTGTTATTCGGTGGTTTACATTTAAAAGGAGTACGCTTCATTTTGAGCTTACTCAAATGCAAGGTCCAAAGCAAATTTAAGAACTGCAAATCTGCCCAGATATAAAAAACATCAAATCCACTGAATTTTCCGTCACTCGAGAACTGGTTGAGAATTTTGCACCATTCAAAGTTAATAGAAGTTCCCTAAACCAAGTTAATAAACTCTCTTAATTTAATATTTTTAGTATTAATATTTAATATATTTAGTATTAACTTAATATTTTTAGTATTTTATAATTAGTATAATTATGGATGTGTTTTCAGCTGACATTTTCGTGCACATCTTCATCGCTCTCACTTTTTCCTTCAGTGTGAATGTTGGTTTAAGTTTGTCGGAGAGTAATTTAGAGCTGACAGTGATTCTGTGCCCCAAAGTTATTTTCATACGTACTTCATGCCTACATTCAAATCAAACCACAAGCATCTACTATTACTTCTAGCCTTTCAAAATATACCTCCTCTGTGAAATATTTCAATATAAATCTCACTAAGAAATGTCCAGTGTGTTAAATGTATATCCTTTATTGTCCCTAATACAAAACCAGAAAACTACTTAACACATAGATAGGAAACTAACTAGAAACTACATGCGAGCCACAAAACCTTTACTGACAAGAGCATCTTGAGTAGCTTTACCATTTCACACTGGCAGCACATGTCAAATCAACACGTGAAGTTCTCATACTCAGTTGTATCTGTAGTAGTAGGATTTCTTTTGAACTCACCTAAAATCTTGTCTCTGTAATATTCCTTTTTGGAAACAAACGTAACTTGATGTAAACCTAGGATAACCCTTGTGCAGTTCTGTGTAGACACGTGAAATACTAAAACCCAACAGAGCCTTAAGCTTTCCACAATAGCATGTCCCTTCTAAATGTCCCAAGAACCCACCCAACTTCTGAATCTTGACCCAGGCAGGATTTAGTTTTCTTCAGCCTCAGCTGTTCCAGGTGTCTGTTGCTTGCCTCTCTTAATGTTCCAAAATGAGCTCGTGTTCATAATGCGGTTTTAACCAGAAGTCACTTGTCTTCTTTATCTGCAGTTGCCTACAACATCGAGGGGTTTACTCCTTAGCTACAACAGATTAAATACGCTACTGAAAATAGTAGAAGAGCTGATGTTGATTTGAATATGACAAAGATTTTATCAAAAAGCTCAAAGGCCTATCCAGCTGAACACCTTCTTTGGAGAAATCCCCTCATTGCCCTAAATGTCTACATATATTGCAAGTTAGAAAACTACACGGATCTGTGCAATTTCCTTACAGCTTACATTTATTTCACTGAATCCAGTGATTTCATTTTTTTTAATAAGCATAGAACATAGAAAATACTTAACAGATCAATTCATCTGATTCCATTCCTAAGTATTGTAAATTTATAAAATAATAAAAAGACTAAATTTTAAAAATAAATTTTAAATGTTGTTGTCAATTTGGTCCTGAGCAAAACTGGCACGCTTAAAGTAAGTGACAAGGTTGTTGCTTGTCATGAAATAATAAAGATTTACGTTTTCCTCCCTATGCAAAACACTTGCCAGAAGACATTTCACAAGTTTTCATTTAAAACTGCAATGGTCATTCTGCTTGTCTCCTTGGTCTTCATGAATTTTATTTTTTCTTATTGTTCAATAAACAGGATAATCCAAAGCAATTGGAATACATTAATATTAATAAACCATCAACTTGTAGACATTCTGAAGCAATATTTTGTAAATCATAGATGAAGTAACATCTTGTGAATAAATCATAAATGCATGTGTGCACGTATTTGCACAAACCTGGGATTTATCATAAACACAAATGCATGCATACATACAGATATATACTTAAAAACATATTGATTAAAAAATGTTGTTGTCAAAACAGAAGGAAATGCTGTCAAAAACCATGATGGCAGAAATAAGTAATCCCACCATCTGCTCCTTCTCTTGATCTTTCCAGATAAAGTGTGAGTAGCAAAAGTAGAAAAAATCCCCAGTACTAAAATAATTAATTTCTGACATAATAGTCTACCAATTTCTGTCACTGGGCCAAATGCTACAGTTTAGTAGCGCTTTTAAAAATTTCTTAGAGTGTTTTAACTCCTGGAGGTGCTTTAGAGGAACCAACTCGAAGGCTGAGCCCACAGAGCTTCATGACATCAGTTGTGCAGCTTTGACAAGGAATTGTGGTCATCTAATTCCAAGAGTCCTCCTTCGCAATTTATAACAGCCTTTTATAGACAGCAGTTTGGTACACAAGGATATTCTTATTTCATTTTTGAATAACTGAACTGAGTGTACACTGTGTTTAGAAGCCTTGGCCGAACACCAGACAGGTGGGCTTCCTGACTTCTGGGAATGCATCCCTATCTGAATGCCTGTAGGGTGCTTCCACTTCAAGTGCTGCTGCCTATACAGCAGGAAAGCGGGCAAATTTCAAGCTACCTACATCTTCCATCTGCTAGCCCTTTGAGCAAAATCGTGTGTCCTCACCTGACATCTGTACTGGGACAGATGGGATGCACAGTGCTTTGGCTGGTCTTTACACCCTGCAGACAGGCTGGATCCACACCGACAAGCACACGAGGTCCAATTTTTCCTCTCCAGAACCTGCCTCTCATCCAAGGGCAAGAAACAAGCCTGAGTGTGAATGAAGGCGTGGAGTCACGCTTAAAATGGAGAGCAGATATTCCTGTTGTGTGACCCAACACCACACTGAGGAGAGCTACCAGACGTCTTCTGTCTCTTCTGCAAAGTGTGAGATAACCTCACTCAACAGGAGCCCTTGATGCAGGATTTACATCTCAATATTGACTGTGTGTGCAAGTACTTCATGTGTCAGCTTCCACTGGCAATTGCAACAACTACAATTCATTCAGCATCTGCAAATGTAACCGGCAAGTTTAATTTGTCACCATAAAGTGACCTGACTTATGAAATTCAAAGCAAAATGTTCATTAGCACTCAGTAAATATAGACAACTAAGATGAGTCTTCTTCTGGCACTTCAGATTGCATGGCTCTAATACGTGTTCATGCGCTGACAAAACATCTATAAATACCATAAAAATTATGCATAAAAATGATGAAATAATAAAACAATATGTCTTGAACTATAGAAATTATATGTTTTAATAGATTTCCTTCTTTATTTACAAATAATCCTGTTCTTGATTTTTAAAGTATTTTTAATTTGAATTGAAGTAAGCATGATAATTTCCATTTTCCATTCTGGTTATAGTTTGTATAAAAAGGCTAAATTCTATAATATATTTTTTTTCTGTCTTCACAAAGGTAGGAATTTGCTGTGATCTAAGAACCCATTGCTCTTTCCTTCACAAATACTTACAAATGTGCTGAAAGTCCTTTAGAGAAAATAGAGTAGACAGAGCTTCCACCTAAATTTCATGTAAAGCTACTACAAATACTAAGTCAAATAAAAAAAAATTCTTTCCATTGGCACATTTTTTTTGTTTTTCTTAAAGGTCAACACAATTACTGCACACAGTGGTATCTGGAGTGCAATTTTGCTACCGACTGTTTACCACATTTTTGTCTTTCTGGTGTTCCTCAGCAAGATCTCTGTCCTTCCCATCATATGTTCTTTCACCAAAACCGGGAGATGTACTTGGCAGTTATATGATCCATATGTCAAGGCGTGGAGTATATTTTTTAGGCAATAGACTATGCCTAGGTAGCTGAAGATCTGGTTTTATTCACGTATCAAATATTTTGCCTGACTGAAAGGAAAGCTGAGCAGCTGAATACACGCTGAGCATGGGTTCTGCTGCTTAATTGTTGTCTCTGCTATCAGAGAACGTATTTTTTTATAAATCTGTTTGGGGGAGGCAGTTTATTTCCTTGTGCATTTTGTAAATAAAATAATTTATTATTTCCTAATGAGATTGATATGTAAGTCGATTAAAGGGTTGGACACGTGATTCAAAGCACACACCGACCAAAGATGCGTTCACAGAGCATTAATCAGAAATTAAATGTAAACTAAAGCCTCATTGCCACATAAAGACTGAATGTTTACTGGCTGTTGTTCAGCAAATGACAGGATGATGTTACTCTGGACAGAGATTGCCTTTCCATCTGGCCACACGCATACCTGCTGCCTGATGGGTGCCTTGATGGGAGTTTTTATTTTCTCGCAGGAACAGAAAGTGTACAGTCCTCTCTCCCCATTTAAAGTCGGAGCGGTCTCCCCAAAGCATATCAATACTCAGCAATGGCTGGGAATTTGGTTCTTACTGGCTCCTCTAGGCAGAACATAGACAAAAACCTACTCTTTTTTTTTTTTGCCTGTTATTGTCTTGCAGACTTCATTCAATTTTTACCCTGAGGCTTCAGCTAACCTTATTTAATAAAAGGATATACTAATATCTGTTCTTTACTCATCTTAAAAACTAAGATAAAATCGTATTTTGTTATTGATCATTTATTTGAAAATTCAAATGTATATGTTAAATTGATAGGGAAAAGTGTATCTTATGTGGGTAAAATGAAATGCACATTAGCACTATTGCAAAGGCTTGATGCATAAAGAAAATCTTAGTAAGAATAGCATTTGTCATCATAACTGTCTCTCCTTTCTAGTCTTCCTGGATGCTTCTTTCCAAGTAAGAGGCATTTTGCTTTACATATTATCTTGAGATATATATTTATATTTCTTCTACTCTGATACAAGCATTGAGTCAACACCAGATGCTTAAAATGTATCACAATAACTGGGCTCAGGCATCCACTTGATCATCTCCAGGGCTCTGTGACTCAGGATGAACGGCATTACGTAGACTGAAGAAAGTAAGCACTGGGTGTTGTTTTATTTTATTTAATCCTATTCTGAAACAACATTAGGAAGACTACATACATAAAACAGAATTCTTCATGCCGTCCTAAGGAGTTTAAACAAAACATTAAAATAGTCAGCAGAATACACCAATTGTATCTAAGTCAGTTATTTCTATCCCTTTAGGTTTATTTATGGACACATATATGGAATTGCACAAAATAATTGGTTCAAATAGCAGCTTCCCACATTACCACCACCTTCTAAAGACCCCATTACAAAAATTACCCTAAAGACCCAACTAGAAAATTATTATTTTCATATTAATTTTTAAATCAGGACTGAAATATAGGTTCTTGGCTATTTTCATGACATTCTGGTGTGTGATGTATACTAATGTTAACATGTACACTAAGTTAGTTCATTGCTTCAGCTCTGTTTCTGGGACAATTAGGTCACAATTCAACTTCAATAAGATTTTTTCTGTGCTGAACATATATTTGAATAATTTGTGAAATCATAACCTTGGTGTCATATGAAAACATACTATCAACAAAACTATACAAGTAATCTTTAATCATCACAAAAGCACTAAACCTTTCTGGTTTTACCACCCTTGGGAACACTTGGCACAGCTGAGGAGAAGTTCCATCATGTGGAAAGTGGAGTTAGAAAATAAACTTGCAACATATATAGGGGTAGACACAAAGCATTGAACGTTGTCGGTTATGGGCGATATTTAGCGAGTGTTTACACTCCATTGTTCTGTACTTAGGTCTAATTTTGTTACACCTAAAACAGAGATGAAAGTACAGAGAACAAATAATTAGATCTATAATTTCTTGTCAATTTTCAGCTGTAGGTTAATCAGCCAGAATATGGGTATGAAACATAACCGGCTTCTCATGAAAAAGCAAATTAAATCCTAGAATGTGTGAAGGAAAGTATTACTGTTAGAGGTAAGGAAGTACTAGTGCAATTAGACCAGGCACTGGTAGGACTTCCTCTGCAATATTGCATACACTTTTCTAATAGCCCGTGCTAAAGAAAGATTAATTAAACTGCAATAGTTGCAGAGAAGGGCTGCTAAGATGATCACAGGAGAGAGAGCTTATCTTGTAAGAGGAGACTAAAATAACTTAATGGAGTCTGATAGGGTATATCATTGCTCTCTATAAATACTTCAGAGGCAGATAAATTCTAAAGAAGGAGAAAGCTATTTAAACTAAAAGACAAGGTTGACACAAGAACAAATGGGTATAAATGGGAAAACTAATGTTGGAAATTAAAAGAACTAGTGAGGTTCCGGAAGGTCTTAAAGAACAAATCTAGATAGTTTAAAAGTGAGACAGGACAAGTCCAGGAACAAAAGACATGTTTGAGTAAGAACAGGAAAGCAATTGGCATGATGGCTGAGTCCTTTCTACTCTCTATTCAAACTTCCCCAGTATGACCACCTGCATCTCAGTGAAATGATCAGAATATTGCTGTTTGATTGGTAAAGGATAAGAGACTGTCGTCACAATTGATTAATTTGGTAGTTTAAAATGCAGTGTATTTCAAACTTCACATCAATGATACATAGGAAACCTACTAAGTCTGTACCCAGCACTTTCTCCAGAAAAAACAGGAGAGAAAGAAGAGGCCTTCAATGGATGTTCGCTCTTGGAGTGTGTGTGGACACAGAATTGTGCAACTGGGAATGCTGAGGAAGAGGAGCCCGGAACCGGAACATTTCTTCCCTCCATTTAGGGACAATTTTAGAGAAGACAGCAAGAGACTTAATATTTATTCAATGTGGTGTGCAGAGCTAGCAAAAGAGGAAAGTTCAACGCCTTTGGACTTTCTTTGTCTTGTTTTGACTTGTTGGTTTCAGCCCTTTTCCTTACACCTTTCACAATCTTTTTTATCTTAGTTTATTTCTATACCCACTCCTTACCTACTTATTTCGTTCCTACTAATTTATTTATTTTATTTTTATTTTAGTTATTTCATTCTTTTATAACTCCAAATAAAATTTTGCAATTAGCATTTGCTCTTTTCCCACCTTCTTGTTCAACAGCTAGTATTGACCCCTGCAGAACTTTCCTGGTCACTCCACTACAAGAACCACACTGAAAGCCCACATAACCCTAGCCCTTATTACTTCTTTTTTGAACAGTTTGTTATGCATAGGAAAGGGTCTTCCTGCTTTGTCCCATTTAGCTTAACCTCCAAAGCCTTTGGTAAGGGACTTCATCAAAAGTCTTCCAGAAATCCAGGAAAACCACACTAATATTGGTTGAGTCCTGGACTCCAAAACAGGACTTTCCTCTGGAACAGCAGAACAGAATTGTACTCCCCTTCCATTTTTCTGAAGGAGAGAAAGAAGTAAGCTGATTTTTATACATTTACTGCTGTGAAGCAGCACCTTACATAGTCCTTTTGATGTCAGTATCACTTCTCGAGTTGTATTATCAATATTTGACATTTTAAAAACATAATCACTCAATTACATCCATATGTTCACGTTTAAAAAACACTTTGGAAATAGACAATTTCATCATCCTGCTCATGAAAATGTGCTGAAGTAAATTAAGTTGGAGTTTACTGTAACATTTTGTCCCCAGATACCTTCCAGCCCTGCTCTGGTCAGAAATGAGGAGCGTTGCTAGTACTTTGCTGCTGTTCTTTTAACAGAAGACTTCAGTCTCTGTTCTTGTAATCTGTCATCTCTAATTAACATTAAATCACTCAGAACTTTAAAAAAAAAGTATAACTAATGCTGAGTCACTCTATTATGATAAACCTTCCTATCTTCAATAAACAGTCCTTCATCAATCCATACTGAGTAGTAAGCTAAATTAACTGCATCAGAAAGTCACTTTAGAATGAGAATTCATTAAAGACAGTGACAGCTTAGCAGGAGACAATGCAGGACTCATTTGCAAAGCTGTGGAGAAAGCCTTCCTTAATCACAATCTCTGTTTACTCGGGGAAAGGGTAATTTAATTATCTATCTTCCTGACAAAAGGCATCCTTGTTGATGTAGATATTAGAATATAGGGAATTTATTGTTTCACTTAATCTAACAGCCCAACATCAAAGAGACTTTGCCCTATAAATGAGCACTGAAAAGTCAAAAAACAAACAAGCAAACAGGCACAGGTTGAAAGAGAAAAGGGGACAAGCTGCTGAAAGCCTCATTTTCCTGTCATCACTTTTGCTGCAGTATATCCTGCCTCCACTGTGCTGAAGGAAAGTACTTACCTTTGTAATACCCTGTTTCAAGTATACGTTAACAGTTTTGGACATTTTAAACAAGGCAGTGTAAGTTATTCTGTCTTAGCTCAAGAAAATTTCTTCTTTGTCTTTGCTGCTGCAAGAAATTTTCTATCACCTGGCAGCCAGGTCCTCAGTGCTAACTGCTCCAACTCTGGAAACTGGCAGAGCTGGGGTTTTTTTCTGATTTTTTATGACCAGTCTCAAGGTTTCTTTCTTGCCCAGACTGTAGGTGAAGGAGCAGTGGTGAGTCTTGCCTCAAGGATAGGAAGTAGGTAAACTTAAATGGTGGACGGAGGGAGTAGGGAGTTCTTGGGGAAATAGAATCAGCCTGGGTTTTGGAAAATACTACAAAATCCTGACCATAAACCACGTGAAAAGGAGAGGACTGAAAGTTCTTCTGCAAGACATTCACTGAAGGAGAAAAGCTAGGAGTCTTTTGTGGATTTGCGGTTATAAGTAACTTTTGTAAAAGTGAAATAATTTAAAGGGAAATTGAGAAGGGAGGGAGGGAGGGGGAAGGAAGCGAGGAAGGGAGGAAGGGAGGAATTTGTGAGGGGAGAATCTCAGTGTATTCCTTCTGGGATCTCTGCTGAAATTATTCAACAACCTTAATCTTAAGGCTAAGTGGAATGTTTTTGACTTCTTACTTTTTTGCCGTGTCTCTTTATCAGGATTACTCATCCTTTGCCTTTATAATCAAAAAGGGTTGGTTTTTTTTTTGCAATAATTACCAAAGTTTTGAAACAAAAACATCCAGCTCACTCTTCTAATTAAGTTCTGAACTGATTAGCAGAAGTCACAAATCTGTTCTTGTGCTGTGGAGGGACCAGAGGAGCTGCTTGGAGGTGCACACATATCACACAAATGACAGTGTTCCCCCATCGTATCGTAGCTTCTGGCTGTACCTGGCACAGCTATGAAGAGAGCATTCGGTCCAGTTGCAAAGGGAGTAATTTCACACACTCCGTGGATGCTGCCAAGGAATACTTCACGTTTAGAATGCCAACATAAACATGAAGCTCACCATGCAAGTGCTTATGTAGTTCAAATAATTAATCATTTGGATCAAAGATCGTAAAATAAGTACATAAGCAAGTAAATGGAATCTCTACATTTAAATCAACATGTCATGGCTTTAAAAATATTATTAGAGACAATGAAATATTATTAAATTACATCAAGTGTAGAATACAGCAAAATACAGATGAAAGCAGTAGCCCCTAGTACTCATTACATTTCATAAGGGGAGAAACATAACACAATCTCATTTACAGATGTTTTATCTGGGAAGCTTTTGTGCAAAATTGGTTAATGTTTTATTTTTGCTTGTTCAGCATGTGAAGGAGATAGCTTTGCCCGTTGAAGTTTCCCTGGAAGTATCAGCAGTCATTGATTTTTTAAAGATCTATTTTTCACTTCAGCCTTCAAATTGAAAAGTTGCTTAAGGGTGTGATCCAGAAAACATAAATAACAAGTCATTTTGTGCAAATACAGCATTTACGTTTTCTGCATAATGTAAACACTAACTTATGGTAGATACATTTTTATTATCTTTATAATATCTTTTAAAAGTTTATTTGCAAGAATATTAGACTTTTAGGAACTGTTTGTTTCTGTCAAAGAGCAAGACAATATTGTTTTGGGAGGTGAAGACTAAAAAATGTATATTGCATTTAAACAAGAAACTAAATGCTGATTATGGATGCTGATTAGAAATAATGACATACAAGTGCAAAAGAAATATCTAGTAATAAACTGCGTGGCAGAAAGGAAGAAGATTGAATGTTGAGAGTAGCAAAAGAGGGTCTAATGCCTAAGCCTTGCTGTGTCCCTGCTTTATGTCAGTCTCATTCCCTGTTTTTTCATATACTGCAATATCTGAAGGCAATTCATGTATTTAGCACTGGCAGCCTGCTTGTCCTCTTAATTTTTGGGTTTTTCTAAGTGAGGATGTATGTGTTTGAGAGAGAGAGAGAGATGCACAGTAAGATGCAATCCTGATAGAATTCATATTTCTGTTATTCTGAAAGGATGAAGCAAATATCCAAAAATCCTCTGCATTCCAGAACTGACACATACTGCTTTGCAATTGAATTCCCATCATAAATATGGTAAATCCTTTTACTGCTTTAAAGTTATTTAAGCCTCTATCAGCTTCCACTCTTTATTACAAAGAAGAAATTTTCTTCTGCATTCACAGACACGATATTTGAGGGTAAGCCATCTATCTGCAGCCTTCTTACTGCTGATAGGATAGTTGGTGCATTTATTGTGCGTGGATGTTATAAAAGGCAGTTGCTTAATAAAGTGGATGGCTACATGAAAGGTCAAATTCCAAACTTAAAAGAACATGTCAGTTCCATTGACTTAATTTATTGGAAAAATTTGTTCCACAGTCCTTCTTCTTAATGACCTTAAGAGTCTCATTTCATTGACAAATATCCAAAGATATTGTGCTGTGTTGCAGGTCAGCGGTGCACTGTGGTAGTGTGGTGCTGACCTTAGCAATGCTGAGGCAGAATAACTTTCCAAATGAATGGATTTCATGACAGACAGGCTAATACGAAAGAGTGAGGTCACGATATAAATTTTGCTTTAGACCATGAGTTTCATAAAGTAGAGCTCATGAAGTAGAGCTGACTGGAGATGAACACCTGGGCCATTAACAGGTGGTACCAACCAACAGTGAAGGAAAGAAATTACTCTTCAGTCTACATTTATGGACCTGAGCAGGGCAATAAAGAATTACCTGTACAGTGCATATTGGAAGTTCACAGTCAGAACTGGACTGGAGATGACTGGGAAAAGAAAGGATTTTTTTTTTTTCTTACAAGGGCCAGGCAATCATAGAATTTTCTTTCATGAAATCACACTTATGTATTGACTGACTGTGGTATAGATTCAGTCCAGGATGAGAAAGGTATCCAGGAAAAAAAAAACCAAAACCAAAACCAAAACCAAAACCAAAACAAAAAATAAAAAACAAAACCAAAAACAAAACAAAAAAATAAAAATAAAAACCAAAACCAAAACCAAAACAAAAACAAAAAACCAAAATAATCTGAGATAGAATCTATGTCAATAACAAAATGTATTCTTTTTCAGAGTCCCTTTTCAGAGATTTATACTATTATTATAAATTCTGTCCATTTGTTTTGTCCAGCAATTATGAGATTTAGAAAATGCCAAATATTTCTCCCCAATGGATATGGCAGAATACATTAAATTTTGCGTTGTAACTAGCAGTTCTGAACTTTCTGCTGCAATTTGGAATTGTGGTTTTGATGTATTCTCAATTCTCATTAAAGCTGCATAGGAAAAGAAAAATAACCGTGAAGACAGGAATGTAAAATGTCAATTCAAGAAACAGAGCAAGAACACTTTTATTACCTAGCTCAAGCGCAGACTAGAAAAAGCATAAAAGACAGTACAGTCTGCAACAAATGTACACGGAGAGATTGTGTCAATACATGCGCTATGTTCATGCAGTATGTCTTGATTTGCTTATCATTCTACCCTCATTTTGCCATATGCTGACACTATAAACTCTGTTACATGTTCTGTAAGGAAATGACCCTTGGGCCAGGGTGAAATTAGGAAGGTACTAAAGAGTACTTTCAGCACTGGATATATTCCGTTTCATATCCACAAGGGTACAGATGCACAATCCTGTGTTTTTGTGAATTCCTGAGTTGCATTCAAAGTATGTTCCCGGCCAGGCTGCTCATGCCTGCCTGGGTTTATTTGGCATGGAACTGTTTTATGAACAATATCAGCTAGGTAAGGAAGCAGGAGTGGGGGAGTTGGAGCATAACAGTTTTGCTGATAAACACAGCAAGTGTCTATTTAATATAATTTTTGTGGCCCAGCCAGCTAGCTTTCCTTTTCTAAACTGGAATGTGTGACAACTTCAGAGGCAACATCATCTTTCAGTGTAAGAAATCTCTTTCTTCACTTTTTCAGAGACCTTAGAGGAAAAAAAATCTTCAAACTTGTCGTGGGTTAAGCAGAAGAGAGTTAATTTTTTTTTCTTTCTCTTCATAAATAGTTAGCAAGAAGCTATGTTTTGGATTCCTGCTCAGGAGAAAGCTGATAAGAAGGAACATTTATAGTTATTGCCAGGATACTTTCAAGGACAAATACATTCAGCCTCTCTCCCCTCCACAGACAG
>VZTO01006922.1:44834-73806 GCA_013400615.1 Syrrhaptes paradoxus
GTTCTAATCTGGATATTTCTTAAAAAGATCATCTCTTAGTGGAGCTGACCTTTGCAAAGACTGATCAATACCCAACTATGCAGTTGATAAACCAAGATTCAGGCAGCATATGAAATGTTTGGAGAAATCTTTTATTGAAGATAAATCAGTGAAATGAAAATGAAGTGATTTTTTTGTACAGCTCTAAGACAACTTTTGGTTGTCTTGCCTTTCTATTTCTCCAGCAGACTTTTTTAGGAACCCTCAATGCTCGGGACTTTTTTATTTTTTTGAAAGCTAGATTTCTGGAACTGCAAATTTCAAACTTGTACTTTTCCATTAATGTCAGCAGTGTCGATTCTGCCCAGCCTTTGCAAATAACGTTAGTCTTTTAAAGACTGTTGGAAAGTATCAGAGAGGGTTTGGGGGGCCATGGCACCCTGTACTGTGTGGGGTGTGTGCCCTGTGAACCCTGATGAGCCTCTGTTCTGTAAAAGGTCTGGTCTTGACAGTCTCTTCTGGTCTGTGATTCTGTGAAGCAGTTTTTTTCGTCATAATCTGTGCCCTCAGAGCACATCTATATAAAACAAAGTTGTGCCTGATCAGAGAATCCCATGACGGAAAGAATCGCTGAATGATTTCATAGCAAAAAATCTGCATTCACAGACACCTACTTGCATTCTGCAAATCTATGTACCTTCAAACCTGTATTCACATTCCACCTACAAGTGGAATTACACAACAAATTACTTTCAAAAATTAGGCAAATAATTGATGTTCTTTTTCTTGTCTGATTAATCTGACCTTTCTATAAGATGTGTTTTGACTCATTCATACATACCAGGATTCACACAGTAACAGTTTCATTTACCTCATCTCAGTGATAACACCACTGGCTTCAATGGAACGATTTTTTGAATTTTCCTTTTTTTCATGAATTAGATTGGGAGCTGGCCACACCGAATTGTGCACTTGTTGTAAATACGCTAGTAAACTATGAGCAATTCATTTCAACCAAGTGTATTTATATCAGTATAGACTTCTCCTGCAACAAATTATTAGTTTTTTTCTAAAGAATCTAATTGAAAATGTAGGGTCTGTTTGAGGAAATAAAATAAGAATAAATGGGGAAATTCTTATTTGCTATTTCTTTCTTCTGTTCTCAGCAGTCATCTGGGTTACCAGCATTGTTTCTGTTCCATGACTGAATGATTGAAAACAGAGGGGAGAAATTAGGTTTCCTGATTTTAGATTTGTTCTGCTTCTCCTCCAAATTATCAATGCTACGATTAAAATCCTCCTTGACCATGTCTTGAAATGCTTGGGAGCGACTGTTCTTGAAGATGTTTTAACAGGATTATTCACTACTCATTACGCATAATTTTCTCTGTGTTATTCATGTGGCTTCATTTCAAATATTTCAGTATTGCAAAGGGAAAAAGAAAAAAATTAGTCTAGAACCCAGACCTTTGACAAGCATTGTCCTTCATGCTGAGCTCAGTTCTTTCACAGTAATACAGATAGAATCTGTCAACATTAAAAACATCGAAATGAAACTTGAAAGGAAAAAATTTTTCTGAAAGATTAAAAAAAAAAAACCAAACCCACAAACTTAGAAACCCCCAACTGCTCTGTAACAGTACATAATTACCTTCAAACATTTTCCCCCTCCCCAAAATGAAATTCCAGTGAAAAATTTTACTTTGGTGTATACACTTCTGTCAAACTGGAGGATTTGAGAAGGTGACAGTTTTAAACCTGTTCGCAAGTGTGGAGTCATTGCCGCTGTTCACTGTCAGCTCCAACACTGTTCTGTACTGTCACTAAAAACCTGTCTTTTCTAGCATCAGATCAGCAAATTTCAAAAGCTGATCATTTTGGGATACAGAAAGTACCGTTTCAGATAGAACAGACACACAAAAATGTGTCAGGCTGTAAGAATGTAAGTGCTTGCACCAGCCAATATAATTAAATTTGATTATCGTCGTGGTAACACCCTACTGGGGAACTCTTCAGGACAATATCATTTCATTCTTTTGTCTGTCAGCCATGCCTGCAGCCCTACAGTTTAGCTAGCTTAGTACATTCCTGGTCAAAAATAGCCCAGCCTAGCTGTCACTCCTGTTCTGTATGGGTTTCAAAATAACAAAACCATAAAGGCCAGACTTCATCAGCCATTGCTTGAACTGTGTTCCTCCTTTAACATTTGTAGAAACTAAAGACAGTGAAAAACTAGACTTTATTATTGATAAAAAAGGGAAGATTTTTTGGCCAAACTATTTAGGCCAATCCAAATCTGTGTGAGGAGGAAATCTGATTCCTTACAGAAGGCTGCTGTGTATCTAGAAACCTGAAAAAACCCTTCGATGATGTATTCTTGAGTTTCAAGTAACAAATGACCTGACAACGGATGGATTCATGAGAGTTTTGCAGAAAAACAAGAGAGAATCAACAACTGAAAAGAATCTGACATGTCCCAGAGTGTCGTAGGTAGGGCTGGGGGCCGGAAGATGAGGCGCGGTGCGGACAGATAGGACTCTCTGGGCAGCCAACAGCGCTCAGTTTGTGCTGTAAGCAGACGGAAGTGATGTTGTCAATGTCAGATGTTTTCACTGTCAGATGTTCACTTGATGCTTGCCACCACAAATTCCTCTACCAGATTTCCAAGGAGCCTGGAAAAGATTGTGGAGGAAACACTCCGACAGATCTCGGTTACAGGCTGTGGCTTGCCAGCGTACCTCTGACAATCTTTAGTAACAACTCCCCAGTCCTACCAGTCTGAGAAAAGATAATTAAATTCATTTAGAGCCAACTTCCTCTTCTACTACAGTACAGAAGCTTTTTATAGCGAAGTAGCAGCTGACAGTAAGACTGAGAGGGCCTTGATGCAAGAAGCAGCCCACAATATGTATGTAATTACATGAATTGCTTTGACACTTGCTACATGTTATGGTGGTAAGAAATACTATTAATCATCTAAATATGGTGTTGGGAACAATATGTCTGAAAGATAAGAAACAAAAGACGCCGTTCTGCTGGGTATGATATATTACCTTCCTGTGTGAGTGTGTGCACATAACCGAGATTCAGGCTGCTGCTCTGATTCCTCCTTGACGTAACCTCATCAACTCGACCTGCTCCTGCAATAGTCTTTGGTCCATTCGGTTTTATTCAGCTTATTCTAGGCTTGGCACATTCCAAAAATGCGCATATGCAAAACCAACCAACCAAACAAAAAAAAACCAAAAAAAAAACCTGTTTAGGAGAGTTTTGTAAATGACCCAAGAGCCACGAAGGTGTTACTGCTTCGGTGCTGATTCCTGGCAATGCAAGTTTGAACCTGACCTTTGCAGAATGTGAGGGAAGAGTGCAGATGTGTTACTATTCTCATCTCTGGGGAAGAGCAAGTTTATTTTAGGACATCTAATTGTAAGGAAGACAATAATCTGAGAGATACACAAAAAAAAATCTCAGATAAACATTGCCGTGCAGTAAAAGGAAAATGCTGGGAAGGAACATGAAGGAGGGGTTTAGGGGAGCTCATGAGAGATCATGTGGCTCATGAAAGCCACAATCAGAGGAAAAATTATTTGAAGAATAGATAAGACAAAGGATGTGAGGGTCTTGAACACCAGCACAGGGGATACCAATTTTGAGGAACAGTGGACAGTGAGCTCTTAGATTTCTTTCCTCTCTTCTATGTATACTGGGATCAGTCACCTCTTTTCCTGTCTGTGTGCTGCTGTCTCCGTGGAACTCCCTTTGGTCCCATTTTAAGGAATATTGTCCCTTAGAAGGGACCTACAGAACCTGATTAGACAGACTGCATATCCTCTGTTTTTTGGAAGGATGCGAAAAGCCCTTTCCTCCTATCCTCTGTTCATAAGAAGCCTTGCTTTCTAAGATAAACCTTTGGTGAAGATCACAATTATGACACAGTAGATGCAGCTGATTAATCTAAGGCAATATTATAGTGGAGCTCCAAGCACAATTAAGGTCATTGCTGACAAGCCCTTCCTATTTAAAGACTAATCTTTTAAGTGATGTAGAACATGCATGCTTATTGAGATTGTCCTGGACTCTAGCTCTGCCTTGTGTCTCATAAAGCAAAACTGATGTTTCAGCCTGGGGATTATCTGAGTAAAACATTCCAGGGATACAATCCCCAAGTCCCTCACATCATCAATTTTTGAAATTCTCTTTTCTATTTTTTACACTCATAAAACTAAAGCCGTGGCTTTCTTCTTAGCTCCAGTTGCACTTAATCACTTGAAATTTATTGTGGCAGGGGAATAGAAATTGCTGCTTCTCTGGAGAACTAACACGGGTCAGTCTCTAATGGTGTATTTGGATTCAGTTGTTTTGTTTTGTTTAAGAATAGGCTTTTCAGAGTTTAGGATACCCCACGCTGTCTGTTCACAAGCACAGAACACAATGTTCAGAAAATTTACCAAACACTGATTTGTAACCACTCATTTTTGATTGAACTGAGACAGACAAGCTAATAGGTATTTCACACTTACATAGCTAAAAACCAGGGCCACAAGGCTAAATGTTGAATTTGACATCTAGAAATATCAGCAAAAGGCATCTGTAATTCTGCATTAAAAATGTTTTTGTTTTGTTTGCCACTGACTGGAGAACAGTAGTAAGGCTTTAGATACCCTACTCTACATCATTTTACAGTTCAGCAGGTTTCAAATCCAATTCTGGGGTAACATATGTGTGGATAAGAGACAGCTCAGTTTTTCATATATTTTGAAGAATAATGAATGTTTTGCTTTTCTAGTTTCAAATAAGTTATTAACTTTTTGAGGAAGTGTCTTTTTCTCCCTTGCTTACTTTTTGAAATCTTATCACCTGTTGTTGTGATTTCTCTTTCATGGGATGGTTGGGTTTTGATCAACTTTGCAGACTGCAATCCTTAACTTCCTCAGAAACTGGTATTTTCTGTGTCACTTCAGCATAGGAGGCTTCAGTAGTTCTGTTGTGGCTTATTGTCAGGGTTTGTCTGTAGAAGATCTTCCCAGTCCACAGTGGTTTTATTAAAAAAAAAAAAAAAAGGTTTGATATAGTTTTGTCTTGTGTGTTTGAAGAGCTGTTACATTCTGCAGTTCAGTATTTCTTCTTTTCCATAGACTCCACTTTCTTTTTGCTTATCATTAGGAAGTTCACTCTTCAAAAACAGTTTTGTGTAGACCACGAGTGTATTATTTTTGTAACCAAAGTTTCTTTTAACTGTCTCAGTTTAAACTGAAGAAATAAAAAAGTTTGATTCTGTAAATGATCTTACTCAGTTCCTACTTTCTTCAGACTTCTGTCAGGGAATTAAGGATATTCAGCCATTTTCAGTCCCAGGCATCCAAGGTAGAGAATTATTTAAGGTCAGGGCTCCTCCTGAATAATGTAAACTAGCTTTAATCAAATTTGAACAATTTATACAGTGTTAGAAATCTATCCATTAATCTTTTCCAAGTCATACCTTGAATTCAGCACAGTAATATGCTTAGTCTATTTTGACATATGAAAATGTCATTATTATTTTGTTGTGTGAAACAGCAAAATGGCAAATGGTTATTTCAGTCTTTAATTTGTAACACAATTCATAAACAGCATTTTTCCATGTTTAAATATTTTCAGTGTTTACGTATGTCTTGTATCAGTGTAGAATAATGCATTGTCCTTTAATTAGAGAATTTCATCCCATAAAGAGTATCATTGCAAGCTAAAGAAGAAAAGCATGGAACTGTATATGAAGATATTTAAAAATAATAGAATAAACAGACTGCAAGAAATCTCGACAGATAATGTAATCTGTGCCCAGCTGAAGGACTAGGCATACGTCTATTTTATTAACATAACCAGTTCTCAAATAGTGCTAGTGATAGATGATGCTGCACCACTCACTTGTCCTCAGCCCTTCTCAGATTTAAAATACTTCTACATAATGTACCACCTACCTCATCCTTACTTCAATTAAAGCCTGTTACTCCTCACTTTAGCTGCAGAGAATAAGAAGGGTGGCTTATTCCTTTTCTTCCTGACATCTTCTTTGTATTTGAAGACAGTTCCTATGCGTTCTCCCAGCCTTCTCTTTTCTAAACTAAAAAACCTCAAATCCTCTTTCACAGATCAATTTTTATGGAGATCTGAACATTCTCGGCGCAATATCATCGATGCTGATGTGTGCCACTTTGACGCATACTGACAATGCAGCAATAATCAGCTTCCAAGAGCTGATCTCTGCTCACTGCTCCCTGGCTAGCTTCCATAGTTAGAGAAAAGCTCCCGGATGTAACAGTAGTACAAATAATAGCACTGCCCCATGCCTTCGTGCTCTGTTAGGGTAATGAATTTATTCATATCATAATGTTACCCAAAAAAGACAGTGGATGTAGAGATAAAGATAATGCAGTCAATATGAACAAAATTCTTATCACTTGTTTTGCTTCCCAAAAGCTAAAAAGACGCAAAAGCTGGTTCCATCAAACCATTTCAGAAGATACTTCCCAACTATTTTTTAATTTCATTTTTACATCTATAAAAATAAATTATCTGGGCTAGATTATGCTTAAGTGGGAGATAAAATTCTAAACCCACAGAATAAACCTTTGGAAAACCAAATTTATTTTGACAGTTCAAGATTAGCTCTCCTGTTTTAAAATAATTCAGAAGATATTGTTTCCAAGTGGGGGCACATAAAGTATAAATCTCTGAGTAGAGACACAATCACTATAGACAGTAACTTTCTCAGTGGTCCCTTATCAACAATTATGAGAAGAAATAGACTTCCTGTTTAACAGAGCCTGATTTCAAAACCCGTTATTACAATTTTATTGGTTGCCATTAAAATAAGAAGAGATGAAGGTTCAATTAAGGATTCAAAGTACTGAAACTATTCAGGAAAACCATACCAAAACTTTCCAAGCTACTCATATAAGGAGTTGTCCTTTCAAATTTTACAAACAGAAGGATCAATCTATTTAACTGCTTATCTAGCTATCTACCTGAATAAAACTGCTGCTTTGGTTAGAAGGCTGCTTGTCTGAAAAAGAAAAAAAAAATGGATTTGTGTGAGACACGGGAGTTACAGGTCATGAGAAATGTGTTTCCTGGTAGCTGTGATGACCTGAGGGAAGTTTACTTAGACTTTTAAATATTATTACTCTATCTCAAAATTAATCTGATCCACTGGAGCAGAAACCCTTTAGATGGAGACACAAGCTATTCTGAGATATCCAGAGCTGCATCCCTGAGCAGCAGCAGTGATGACTTCTGCCTGTAACAGTCTCAGAAGCTCTACACTGATGGCTGTTTCAGGATTCCTGCCCATCCTAATCAAAATTGATGTAAATAACTTGTCCACTAGCATGACCATCTGTTGCTGTGGCATACTGCCCACACAAAAGGTATTATGCCAATTTCAATGTTCCAGCCTAACGCAGATTTAGAAGGCAACAAAAAGAGTGCCTTAAAACCAGCAAAGAGTGGTGTGTCTTACAGAATCCTACAGCAAGGGCTTGTAAAGGCTACCTGGCTTGCCTTAACAATCTGTGTCACAGTGCATGTCCCCTGCCCTGATTTGGAGAAAGAGAGAATACCAAAAGACGTTCAGAAAGTGTTAGCAGCTTACTGTGCTCCCAAACAGCCCATAGGTCAAGGGATGTGGTTTCCCCCTTCCCCTCAGCGTTCCTAAGACCATGTCTACAGCACACACCTATTGTCCAGGCTGGGCTTTCCAGCTGATCAGCCAGACCACCAAGCTGATCAGAGGGAGGACCACTTCCTCTGTGAGGAGAGACCGAGGGAACCGCTCTTGTGCCACCTAGAGAACAGGTGGCTTGAGGGGGACCCAACAGCAGCCTTCCAGTCCTGCTGGAGATTATGAGAAAGACAAAGCTAGGCACCTCCCAGGGTTGAACGGTGGGCATGTGAGACACAGAGGATATAAATAAGAACAGAGAAAGTTCTGACTGAGTGTGGGGAGAAACATTTTACCCCTGAGAACAGCCAAGAAGTAGAACAGGTTGCCTCAGAAAGTTCTGAAGCCTCCGTCCTTTAAGGCTATGAAAATCAGAGTAAAGATCTGAACAGCCTGGTCTGACCTCACAACAGAGCTTGCCTTGTGAAGGATGCTGTCCTAGGGATCTGCTGAGTTCACTTCCAGTGTGGATTATCCTGCAATCCCATGTGTAATCAATGAAGACTCCCTGGACCATCACATGGTGTAGTTTTGCCTGTCTCGCACTACAAATTAAAAGTTTAATGAAAATAGAAGAAAAATGTCTTCTCATAGAACCTTATGCAAACATGATGAATAAGGAACTCAGGGTCCAGCCTCATTTGTACTAATGTAAGAGGACCTGGCTGCCCGAGATTTGTATTCTGTGAAACAGCAAAACCAACTCCTGACAAATGAGGTTTCTGTCTGATTGCTCCACATGAGCAGTGATTGGTACTGAGACTAAAGAAACACTCTGACATTGGATGGTGTGAAAAATACCCATGAGGAGGATACAGCTGTAACTGAAGCACACACAGGATTGATTTGCTACTATTAGTCTGTGGTAAAGACAAATCTCTATTAGACTCTCATTTTAATAGGTAAAAATTTAGTAAAAAGGCATACCTCAGTTAAGTGGTTCACTGTCACTCTAGAGAAACATCACTGTAAACATAAACAAATATCATACGCATAATGAAAGGGAGGTAATTATCTAAATTGCATCTTGTTTTAAAAAAAATCTAATTTCCCTGCTGTTTGCATATTTTTCTTTAAATTGGATATGAGAAATTAGACAGGTGAATTCCTATTGCAAAGAAGAAATTAATTTTATTGTATTTTTAAACCAATATTATTGGGAAGCAAAAGTGAGGTCATTATAAAACAGCTAACAGAGTAATACAATAAGCATGCAAATAAAAGTATTACAACAAACAAAACAAAGTAGTACTCAAATAATTTGAAATCTATAAACTACTTGATAACAGATTTTTTTCTAGTAATCCAGTTCTGGCTGTGAAGATGTTTAACGATAAAAAGCATCAAGTGCTTCAAAGTTCAAAGGCAATTGGTAGGGCACAGGATGTGAGTCAGTCCTATAAATTCCAGCCAAGAAAATATAAATGTCTCAGAGATATTATACTGTGTAGATCTCACAGGTTAACTGTGCTGCCTTGCTTTTTTGTTATTTTAGTGACCTAAATAAATTTTTCTTCAATGCCATCTGCACAGTATTATTTATACACTATTATTTTATTTAATAATGAAGTTCAGTATTGTGGACTGACATATGATTCCGATAATATAGCTGAGGCATAAAACTTAAATTTCAAATATATATTGAGTTCCTCCAAGATGATCTTTCAACTGAAAGCCAGTGACCTTGAGACACACATCTTTATTCTCACACAAACTTCTATTCTTGATGACAAAAATCCAATTTATCAGAACAGTAAAAGTTTTGAACTCCAGCTTTGCAGGTAGGGAGGCTTTGCAGAGGGATCGGGACAGGCTGGACCCATGGGCTGAGGCCAATTGTATGAGGTTCAATAAAGCCAAGTGCTGGGTCCTGCGCTTTGGTCACAACAACCCCCTGCAACGCTACAGGCTTGGGGGTGAGTGGCTGGAAAGCTGCCCAGCAGAGAGGGACCTGGGGGTGCTGGTTGACAGCCGGCTGAACAGGAGCCAGCAGTGTGCCCAGGTGGCCAAGAAGGCCAACGGCATCCTGGCCTGCATCAGCAATGGTGTGGCCAGCAGGACTAGGGAAGGGATTGTGCCCCTGGACTCGGCACTGGTGAGACCACACCTTGAATCCTGGGGTCAGTTTTGGGCCCCTCACCACAAGAAGGACATTGAGGTGCTGGATGCAAGGGCAGCTTCTCCTTGACTCTCTCCCAGATGAGTTTGCACATAGGAATGTAACATCTTTTGGTTTAGGTTAGGAAAATGATCTGTACTCCATCACATATATTAACAATGCAACAAACCCAGAGGTAGGTTGCACTTTTCTCTACCTATCTGCAGCAGAAAGGAAGGTATTCCATGTAACTTTCTTTTTTGCCCCCATTCATTCACCTGCACAAGGTACCAGGCCAATTTTGAACTTCAGGGCCAGCACTGAGAGTTGTTCTTTCCATGACCAATTTAACTAACTGCCCAAGAACAAAACCTCTTCTGGTTCTTCACGCCTTCCTACTTCTTTATAACTTCAACTTACACCTACAGATGGAGTATATGATTAATTTTACCTACTTTCACACTTCAAGTTCTGAGAGATTAATCTATGCTTCTAGTCATGGAAAGAGATTTCTTCCACCTCAGATGGATGAATTTCCTTCTTCTGGAGGTGTCTGTCTTTCCCAGTTGATTACAGAAGGAGTCAGCATTCCTAGACAACCTGAATGATCCTGGAATCAACTGTCAGTGCTCTCCCACTCTTCATTTATTTTTTTCCCACAATGGCAACTGCCTAAGTCATTATCCTGCGGAAAAATTTTGTATTATCATAATGGATATTGACATAATAAATACCTATTTCTTCCCTGTTGTCCTCCTCATACCGCCTTTCACTATTCAGCTCATCAGCATTAGATAAAGTACCAGGAACAGCATAAGAGAGCCAAGAATTTATTCAAGGGCATGCAGAATGTTTTGGTGTTGTCATGCAAAGCAGCAAGAAGAGTTCTGGTGTCTCTGGGTGAGAAAAGGGTGGGCAAAGATATCAGGGTTTCAGACACTGCAGAAAAGAACGGAAAAAAAGATTAATGGAATTAACCTGTGGAACATTTCCAGGGAATAATGTGTTCCATAAAAAAAGCTTAAATACAGCAGACACTGCATACAAATGTACTTTTTATGAAAAAGAAAGAACAACAGAAGGAAGAGAGATATAGAGGAAAACAAAACTCTGAAGGGATAAAGGAGGAAAAACAAGCAGCAGCAGAGCTAAGGTAAGACACATTTTATTTGTTGCAAGCTGAAGAGGGGAAAAAAAAGAAATGTACATTTCAGGAAGACAAAGACTGTAACCTTTTTATTCTCTCTTGCTTCCAGCAATAAGTCAACATATAAAGTAACAGAAAGTCTCTACTACAGCTCCGATCTCTAATTAGGACTTCCATTTTTGTCAGTGAGCAACTTATGCTGAGAATTGAAGGGCCATGCTGCTGATACTTTTTTTTCCTGCTGAAGTACCCTGCATCTGTTAGAAAGGCTAAATTTAATGCAGCTACTGTCCAAGATCTAAAAATATACGCTTTTATTTATACACACACACACTGAGCACCAAGGCTCAGAAAAGAATATTAAAGGTCCACAGTGTAAAGGTTAAAGGACACTTTATTATCAACATTGGTACTATATTAGCACCAAAAAGCAAGTCCAAAATGATGGTTTGCAATTGAGAAGGAACTGTATTAAAATAGCATTTCAGAAGGATACGTGCTACTAAATCTTCCAAAGACTTTAAGAAATGGGTGGGTAGTGAGAGATAAATTGGATGCTACTCCTACAAATGAAATATCTGTACTGAAAGCAGTGACTCAGGCAGCGTCAATCTTGCTTAGCAAGTAGAGTCATAAAGGAATCCCCCAGAGTGACAATTTTCCCATTAACATGAAAGATCATCTGGAATCCCATTAGTAACATGCTCCTGTCTAGAGCATATAGAAGGTACAACAGTAATGAAGCTAACTAAATTGTGAAGGGAATGAGGCAAAAGTCTATTTTATTCTCTTTTGGAATGGATTCCTAAAATATACCTTTGAGGACAGGCATGACGAGAGAGAAAAGAAGATACAGTCAAATATGCAGAAAGGGGTAGTGGCTCATGAAAAGACATTACAAGAATGGCAGTTAGAAAGAATGACTTCAATAAAGTACCCTTAAACCCTTGGAGCCGACCTGTTTTTTGTCTAAACTTTGCTGGGTTAGTTTTAATTACATGGGGATAAATCTGAAGGGTGATTGGAAAACAGCAGTCTGATACAGGAACTTTGATAAGAAAAAGTGACATGAAGGTGACTGTGCTTCCCACCAACCTGACTTCCATCTTCTGATCCTCAGATGAAAATGACTGAACTCTCCAAAGGAACAGAATAAAAATTACTTCAATCAACACGAACGCAGGTTAGCGGGGAAGCAGAAGCATGTTCTCTCATCATTTCACAATTATCTGTTGCATTAACTTATGCTCTGCTTCGATAAAGCAGAAATGCCACATACTATGACCCAATGCTGCGAGCATAACAAATCCATCTGAAGAGACTCCTGCATCTTGCTATCACAAAAGATTTTCTGTAAAAACAGCATTATAGAGGCAGTTTATTCTATCCTTTTTTTTTATTTTAGATTTGTGAAGTCTCATTACTTTAGTTTCCTTACTTTAGAGATGTTTCACATACTCCTTTTTTCTGCACTTTCAAAAAGTTTCAGAAGTACGATTGTTTTCAATTCTTGTAGCATTTAAAGGAAGTTTTTTAAACACAGTTCTGAAATAACTTCCCCCTATCCAGCTGGATGGGTATCTGTGAATACAGAAACCTCAATCCCCTTCAAATGCTTTAGTATGTCTGTAATTAAGAGAGGAAATACACCTAAAAGTTAAGAGGTGGAGAAATCACTCAGATCTAAAACCAGGGGTAAGACAAAGCCCAAAGACCAAGCTGAATCAGTATACAGAAAATACGGTATCATTAGACACCCAGGACATTATAATGTTACCAAAACAGCTCACAGTCTCTAATGAGTTTACTGACAGCACACGTAATAGAGGCAGCTGCACGAAAGACTGAGAGTCACTTAGACAAGAGGGTGAAAGGAAGGCGAGGAAATACCCCTGAGGTACAAAGAGAGAGATGGTTAGACCCAGTCAAACCTGAGATATCTAAATAAGCTCAGACACCAAAGGCTGTATTCCTGACTTAGCTATCCTGTTGTAAATTTTCTTTTGCAATGCTGACATAGAAGAAAAATTGCTCACAAAAATGAGACATATTAATTCCCACTAAGAATTAACTGATTTCAGTAGATTTGCCCAAGTGATTAATTTGTCCCAGTCTATCTACGTAGTATTCAAGGCCAACTCCTGCTCGTTTAACTAACAGAAAACACTTCCAATTATTCTCTGCAAAATATCCAATATAATTATTTACACTTTCAGTGGCAACCTTAATGCTAGAATTTCCTAACTTTTCAGAGGTTGTTTTTACAATTGGAACATTTTAAATATTTTACAAGCAACTTCCTAGATTTTAAGAAAGTGTAAAGTGAAAAAAAAAAAAGAATTTCTATCACACATAATGTATGAACTCTTCTTGTTATTAATGAGTCGACAATCTTTAGACGACAAGCCCTTCTCATTTTAGCTCCAAAACAATATAATATAATCAGTGAAGCTGTTACCCTCCAGAGAAGACACTAGGTGAAAATGACATATCTGCTTTACCAGTGGATTTCCCTAGCTATTAGTGTGTTGTCTTTCATTAAGATGCTACAATTCTGAATCCTTATCTGAAATGATAGTGGACTGCAGTACTTAGTGACTTCTGGCTGGTTTCTCTGTCATTGTTCTCAGCCTCCCCGATTCCTCAGGATCAAGTTCTGCTTTTCACCTTTTTCATGAAGTCTCCAATTCCACATTTCAGTCTTGCTTCTCCAATTGTTCTCAGCTCCCAGATCCAATTACTCCTTTGGATCTAAAGTAATATCTTGATTCCTCTGTATTATTCAAAGCAGGTGTCTTCCCACCCATTCTGCTTGTCATCCTAAAAGCCAGAGTTAAAAGCACCTTTGTTTTCAGGTTCCTCTACAAGCATCATGGTGGCAGTTGGAGAACCATAAACTCATAGAATCACAGAATGGTTTGGGTGGGAAGGACCTTAAAGATCATCAAGTTCCACCCCCCTGCCATGGGCAGGGACACCCTCCACTAGCCCAGGTTGCTCAAAGCCTCATCCAGCCTGGCCTTGAACCCCTCCAGGGATGGGGCATCCACAGCTTCCCTGGGCAACCTGTTCCAGTGTCTCACCACCCTCACAGAAAATAACTTCTTCCTAATATCTGACGTAAATCTACTCTCCTGCAGTTTTCCCTCCAGAGTGGGAGTTCTCAATTGCTACCTGCTTACTAGAAGTAGAGATCATTCTTCATGAGCAGTAAAGGTTGATCATTTAAGAAATATCTGAACATATTTTATTCACATTGATCCTTCAAAAGAATTAAGTGGCAACCTAACCAAATCTGAAGTGAAACGAGAGGATCAAAATTCTTAAAAGCTTAATAGATTGTCTGAATTGGGATTGATTTTTCTTTTTCTGCAGAGGTTTTATTTCTGCCATCACAAAGAAGTTACACCTACTTCAAAATCTAGAAACGTTAGTACTTCGTCATGAAGAAATCATAAGAAAGCAACATAATCCAATCAACTTATATTTCAGTAAAGTTAGTCTGAGAAACAATATCCATTTCATCGAAAGTTAGTGCAAATTTAGTAAGATCAACAGTTTGACAAAGTTATAAGTAGCTGAAAGTGTGGCTTACAGTGGAAAACATCTAATGCCATTAAATATAACAACAAAGTTAATATCATGCGTATTAAAAAAAGAATACAGATGGGAAACACTGGCATGGTTTGCCCTGGAAAGATTGTTTTATTTAATACCCAGTTCTTTACACCGTGCTAACACCAAAATATAAGTTCTACTCTTCACCTGTCCAAAAAGCTACGAAGCCTAAGAGGGTTCTGCAAATGCATTAATGCAGGAACCTGGTTTTCCATTTGTGCTAATGTCTGTGAATTATGCATAAAATTATGCATAAAATGATGTCCCATTCATACCGCTGGGAAAATAATTTTACGGAACCCTTCCAGATCAAGACTTCACACAATATTAAAACTCACTGCAAAGCTCAGTGGAATTGCAGTAGTATCTTTAATCTGTTTATAAAGGAAAAATAGGATCAAATTTCCATTTCATCAGAATAACAGTAAATTCACTAGTTACATTTCACAAGCCATTCATTTTTTTGCTTTTTGTGTATCTGGAAATGATTGAATATTAAAAAATCTACTAATTTTCCATGGATCTGATTTAAGCTTTCTCCTTTTACAAAGAGTTAGAAGTAGGCATTGTACCTTTCATCCTGCTTTCTTCAGCTCATGAGAAAGTTCAATTAATATTTATTTTTAAAAAGATTCCTGCAGCTCTGCTTAGGAACTTGAGTATTCCTCTGCTTGTGTAGCATCTATTTAGCTGGTGGAACTATTATTGAATTTGAACTGATTACAGCAGTAGTATGAATAATGTAATTTTTGAGCCCAAATTGCTGGAGTCCTAAATGTGGTCTCTATTTTTACCTTTTGCTATTAGACATCTAGGTACTTAATATGAAAACAGAGTGGATTTTAGGTTTTGAACTATGATTTGTACACATAACCTTAACAGCCACAGATACTTTAAAGTGCAGAGATTAAAATGTTAAAAACAGTAAGTGTTTTAAAAAATCTCTATCGTTCTGTCTCCGCATTTTTTTTCCCCCAAAATTGTATCCACACATGCAGGAGTACCACAGCATCTGAACCTGTCTCACCTGCGCATCGATTTGTTATCCATTCACTTTATAACACTGTACACATTTACAGTTCACAGGCTGACATCAAATTCAATAATTTTTGGACTCATCTGTTAATATTTTCTCTTTTAATTTGTTTAGAAATATTTTATTTAGTATTTAAGGACATTATCAAAGCACTGTCCCTCAAGACAATATCTATACTGGATTTCTAAATATGGAAAATTTAACTGTATAGTTCCTGACTACGTGCTGTCTTAAAATTCCCCTTCTGACACTGTTACTCTCAATGTCAGGAGACAATCTTTCAGCTGACTCAGTCATCATTCTATTAGCTTCAAAGAAATTATCGTATTTCACACTGGCTGAATGTTTTTTCTGTGCTCTCATCCTCGTCATGCAAATACCATTCTCAGCAGTGTATTGGGCTGCAGAGGGTGATCCAAACACCTCTTTCCGAAGAAGAGCTTTTATACGACGTGACGTTTATACAACACACAAGTGTTTAGCACCTCTCAGAAAATAGAAATTTGAATGGATTTTTGGTATTTAGTTTAAATAGTTTGAAATGCTGCCTTCTCAGCAGAATATTTTACTCCAGGCAGCTGGGAAGAGACTTTTCCTTGTATTTAAGTGGAATTTACTGAATTTCAGTTTATGTCCATTGTCTTTTGGCATTTCAAGAGGCATGACTGAGAAGTCTTTCTCTGCCCGTCTTCTTCACTCTTTCCCCATTGCCATCAGGTATTTATACACATGGATAAGATCCCCCTGAGCCTTCTCTTCTCTAGGCTGCATAGTTCCAGCTCTCTCAGCCTTTCTACATAGCTCACGTGCTCCAAGCCCTTCAGCATCTTCATTGCCCTGTGTTGGACTCCAATATGTCCACGTCCCTTTCCCACCAGGGAGTCCTAGTCTGGACACAGCACTCCAGCTGTGGCCTCCTCAGTGTTGAGGAAAGGTCCTTTTCTACAAAGAAATTAGGAAAGAACTTGCATTTCCATCATGCTGGTCTTAAACGTCATTGCTAAAAGTACAAGATTATATTTTCTGACTTGAACAAAATTTCTGCTGAAGACTACTAGATTACAACAACAGGTGAATCAAACAGTAATGAGGATACAGTTAGTTTAAAATGCAAGGAAAAGTCAATATGGTCTCCTGGGTTAAGTGAGGTTTTTCCTCCAAAGCAGAGTAACTCAAGCAATGTAGAGTATTGACAGGATAAGGCTTGTGTGACAGGAATTTGTGAGAAGTCCCAGTGATTATCAGCCTACTTACTATGAAATATCACAAAGACTGATTGCTTGGTTTACTTGCCCCGTTCCACATTTGTCTGTGTCTTCTTTTGATTGCACAGCTTGTTTATGGGTTTATCATTGCAGTTCCAGAACACTTGATCTATCTTTTTCAGTTAGTACAGAGTAGCTACTAAGCAAAATATTATTGTCACATAATCAATTAAAATTTGACAGTAGTCTTGCTTCTTGTTCAGCTATATCCTGAGCTGGGCTTATTGTTTGCATTCCATGAGTATGTGCCAAATAAACATAAAATTATTTCGTTTACCAACCTTAGTGGCAAATGGTGACTGAAACTAAAACAAAATACAGCAAATCTTTAAAAAATCCAAAGCTAAACTTTGGTCACTTCGCAACACACTTACAAGGAGCTATGAAAAGAGTTGTTCAAATCCTTTCATTTTCGCATCCACAAGCCAACCAATAGCAATGAGATCAGATAAATGTGGAAGAATGCTACTCCTTTTTGCTATAAATGTAAAAAAAACCCCAAACCTAAATTCCATACTTTTAAAGCAGACAACAACTATTGGCATGGACTATTTGAACCATTCTGTCATTCACAGTGTGCTGTGTGCTTATCCAGAAAAGCTGACAAGCTGAGAAAGTAAGCACTGCACGTAAGACAAAGGAAAATAATAAATTTTAGTTATATATTTGTTTATATATATTTATTTATACAAATGTTAACTCTATGCATTGATCTTCAGTCAGTGATGCGTTATGGTGGATAGGATGGCACTTTACTGGAGAAACAGAACAGAAGGAGAATCAGAGAGAGAGAGAAGTAGCCTTTTTAACATGTTCAATAAGAAAAATAAGTTCAGATCCTCTCTGTTCATCCATGGCTTCCCACTATCTGAAGAAGACTCATCCGGATGACTTGAGAGCAGAACTGGGTTGCTAAAACACAAGATTATATGTAAAAGAGGTAAGTGAAAAATGCGAAAGAAGTGAAACCAGAACCTTCATGTCTTTAGAAGATGGTGTGGACTGCAAGTTTTTATTTCTATTCTCATTGCAATAATTGTCATGAGGACAGACTCCCCTTGTGACATGTTGTGTTCTCATTATATCCTTTGCTGAAGAAACAAAATCAATACCTCATGCATTTTTCAAAGCAAGTTTACCTGTTGATGAGTGTGGAATAATAGCTAATCTTCGTACGAACAGCTAAACACACTACTAAGATCACTAGAGCACTGCCTTCTGTATGCTCTAACGGTTATTAAAATCGCACTGCCTTGTTCTCCTAATAAAGATTGCAGTAAAGATGAAGCACAACATACTGCACCTTGAATTCATTTTCGTAACAATAATTGTAATGAAAGAACGTGCTGGCAATGTATTTTCAAAGCTCAGCTTTCATTATAATTGGGAAGAAGAGATTTTGGACTCTGTTCCAGATGGCTCACAATAACCTTTTGGTAAAAAAAAGACAGACTTGCAGTAGCTGTCATTGGTGAAACAGTTTATGAAGCACCGCTGAGTTTTCTTATGCACTTCTGAGTAATTAATAACTAATGCAAAATAAAGAAATACAGAACACAGAAATGCTGGAATCACAACGCTGTGACATCCACAGAAGAAAATCAGCAGAAACATAGAATTCTTACAATATGGAGTTCAATTTCCATCTAAATCCAGAAAAAAGCCCATGACTGATTATCATGAGAAAAAGATTTGCCTACAGATCCTGCAGTTTGAAATCAGTAAGATACCTTTTTGTGTCCTGTCTGTGTTGATCTGGCTCTGTTAATGTCTTTCACATCTAAGAAATTTGTAGTTAGTGACTGAAAGGGGTGATTGGCCCAGACTAATGCTGAATCCTGTAACAAATCAAATGCTGTCACTAGAACTTAGCCACACCTACCTACAGCCAGGAAGCAAGTGTTAACGGCTATTTTTAAACTGAGAACCTCAAAATCTATGGGTTTGTGTCACAGATAGCATAAGCCCCTAGTTTGCTAATAGTAGTAGTAGTAGAAGTAGTAGTAGCAGCAACAGCAGCAGCACAAACCCTTAATTGCAGAGATCAAACAAACAAACAAACAAAACCTGTTAGGGCTAACAGGATACATTTCAAATACCCTTTTACTTTTAGGATGTCACTGGCTTAAGTTGTATTTAGTAAAAACAGAGACGACCAAAGGCAGACCCTTCCGTGTTACTATTCTGCTTTGTTTGGCAACAATGGGGAAAAGCCTGTTCTGCAATACTTCCAAGACCTTTTATACTACCAGTCTCATAAAACAATACCTTGAGTACTAGTGTGTTCCATATTCTCAAGGCATCTGGCCCGATTTCAACCCTCTGACCAACTGCCATATAACTGTTTGTCTTACTAAGAGGTAGATTGAGTGGAGTAAAGCAACATGATAACAACAAAACAACAAGGTAAGACAAAGAGTGTGCTTTGTCTTCCAAATTCATCACATTATCCCCAACAGTTTGCTCTCAATTTACTTATGCAGGACCCTAAAATATTGTTTTACATTTACAGAAACAAAGACAAGGCCCATATGCTGACAAACAGCTTTCTAGTGAACTAGGACCTGTTATTCTAGAGTCACCGAGATTCTCTGTATCACTGGTTTTTTGTTATAGCTAGTAGTACAATAGATTTATAAACAGATCATAAGTAATGAAAGAACTACAGATGTCATCCACCTAGATTTCTGCAAGGTCTTTGTTACGGTCCCTGACAACATTCTTGCGGCTAAATTGGAGAGATATGAGTTCCATCGGTGGACTGTTCAATGAATAAGGAATGGGCTGGATGTCTGCGTTCAAAAAGTTATAGTCAACGGCTCAGTGTCCAAGTGGAAACCAGTAATGAGTGGTGATTCTCAGGGGGTCATACTGGGACAAATACTATTCAATATCTTCATCAATGACATAAACAGTGGGGTTGAGTCAGCAAGTTTGCAGTTGACACCAAGACGAGTGGTGTAGCAGGTACCCCTGAGGGAAGGGATGCCGTTCAGAAAGATCTTAACAGACTGGAGGAGTGGGCATATATGAACCTCATGACATTCAGCAAGGCCAAGTGCAAAGTCTGCAACAGGGCCAGGGCAGTCCTCAGCAGCATTACAGACTGGGGATTAATGGGCTGGGAACAGCCCTGAGGAGATGGACTTGGGCATACTGATGGATGAAAAGTTGGACATGAGCTGGCAATGTGCATTTGCAGCCCAGAAAACCAATCGTGTGTGGCCAGGAGGACATGGGAGAGTATTTTCCCCGCCTACTCCACTCTTGTGACATCCCACCTAGAGTGGTGGATCCAGCTCTGGGATCCACAGTACAAGAAAGACATGGATCTGTTAGAGCGGGTCCAGATGAGGGCCACAAAAATGGTCATAGGGCTACAACACCTCTACTGTGAAGAAAGTCTGAGAGACTTGGGGTTGTTCAGCCTAGCGAAGAGAATGATCTGTGGAGACCTTATTGAAGCATTTCAATATTTAAAAGGGGCTTATAAAAAAGGTAAAGACTTTTTACCAAGGCCTGTAGTGACAGGACAAGGGGTAATGTTTTTAAACTGAAAGAGGATAGGTTTACATTGGACATAAGGAAGAAATTTTTTACAGTGAGGTTGGTGAGATGCTGGAACAGGTTGTCCAGGGAAGCTGTGGATGCCCCATCCCTGGAGGGGTTCAAGGCCAGGCTGGATGAGGCTTTGAGCAACCTGGGCTAGTGGAGGGTGTCCCTGCCCATGGCAGGGGGGATGGAACTTGATGATCTTTAAGGTCCTTTCCAACCCAAACCATTCTATGATTTTGTTTCTGTATTTAATTGCCAAAATCCTCCTGCGCAAACTGAAGGTAATTCAGATATATTTTGCAATGAGAAACCCACTGAGTTCAGGTGAGATTTTTGTTCCCCTCTGCTCTGCTCGGACAATTATTCCAGTGTCAAACATAACCAGTTTCTCAGCTGTACCTGCCTTTCATGACATAATATTTGCTCACAAACCTCTGAGTTGATATTATGCCAGATTCTTTGTACAACGGTAGTAAGGCTTCATTCTTACATGGAATTGAATGAAATGTTTACTTGCATGTGGACTAACAAATCAGAGTGTGGTGCAAGCATGGAGGACACCAAATCTTCTGGGTTTTTAACACGTAATTTTTAACACAGGCGTTCACCGTCAATGAAACAGCGATACCTACTCTATTTATATTGGCTTAAATTGTTTTAGCCAGAGATTGTTCAGGAGAACTCGAGAACTGTTGAAAGCTGTTCCAGAATAAAGCATCTACGGTCATATTTCAGTAATCAAGACTGTAAGCTGCTGAGTAGAAAGGGGGAATTTGTCTGTTAGGGAAGCACATCTGTCTTTCATTATGCAAGGCACCGGTCACCCAAAGAGTGACAAAAAGTCAATATCCTATTTACTTCTTACTGCAAAGCATTTGCAACCTGGAATCATCAGTTTCATCTCTGATAAAAATTGGCAATTGATGGCAATCATCTTTTTACCATTATTTTCTCTTGCAAGCCAAAGAGAAAAACAATAAAATACTTCATTCATGTGAATGTCATTTTCTTATGTAGACATCAGAGATAAATTGCCTTTTTAGTACAAAATGAAAAGTGGGAATTATTTAACGAAGAGTACTATCCACAAAACAACATAAGCATATCTTTTCATGATCATTTTCGTATTACTTTTTCAAAGTAATTTCCTCAATTTTCAAATGTATTTTCTTCAATTTATCTTTCCCCAGTGTTGCCTCAAAGGTGATAACACCAGAGTCACGGACATTCACTTCTTGAAATAAGGTATTAAAAAGAAGCAGTAATACTAAAGAGAAACAGAGAAACATCTTGGCTTTAGTGTTTGACAAGAAATAAAATGAGAGAAGGTAAGCAATCTTTGGAGTGCTGTCTCTGCTTAGGTTGGATCTCACAAGATATAACTATTTTCCTTGTTAAGCAGGTGTCTTGGCCTTTTGTGCTTCACCAATGAAGGACAACTCTTTGCCTTCAGACAGTTACTCAAATGAAACTACACTGAGCATCTCATCTCAAAAGCTGCTTCCTGCCATTTCTCTGGCTTTGGCAACACCAAGAAAACTCCGAACCTTGCAAGAATACCCAACACTTTCAGAATTAAATACAAACAAATGTTATGGGAGTTTTTAATTAATTTGTCAAGACCTACCGAAGCTCACATCCCAAGATACCTTCCTGAAGAACAGACTCTTAATGTAATATTTCCTCTGCCTTAATGGGAGGGTCCTGGGGGAAAGATTATACAAACCCATAGAACCACCAGTGAGTATTTAACACTCTCCTGAAGAAGAAAATCTGTCTCAGGATATATTTAATTTGTTGATTGCCAGAAACTGGGAGATAATATAAAAGAGTTATTAATATATTATTGTTATCTCATAGTTTTGGGGGTTTTCTTTGTTTCTTTATTTGTTTTTAACAGAACACCAAATCACATCTTGGCTTGAAGGGAAGCCCTAATAAAGGGTTTTGATCTGATCACCTCGAATTTTTTGTGTGTACTCTCCCTGACACATTTTGATCATATATACTAAGGATCACAGAAGAATGAAACCAGATTAAAAGTATCAGTAGATCATGAAGAAAAATCATAATAAGCTGTAAAATATTTGAAATTACGCTTAATATGACTTCCATGTAAATATTGAGAATCCTTCCAAGAAAATGAGAACTCTTACAATGCAAGAACAAGCCTGAAAGGACTTACAAATCCAAACCAGACTGTAACTATAGTTTAAAAGATTCAGCATTAAATTGAGATACAGAGACTTCTAGTCTTTGAATTTCTACTAGTCACTGAGTTTCATAAATTCACTGAATATTTAATTTTTAACATAAACAACCTTTTCGTTCTTACAGGTCTCCATTGTACCAACACCAGCAGCAGTTTCACTGGTCAGATAGACAGATATCTAAATTAAACCCTATTGGCAACCAGGAGCAAAACAAAAGGAGTGCACAAGTCATGCAGTTCACATGTAGACTTTTATAAGCAGATATACACATCTATACGTTTTAATATGTAAGCTAAATCTCCCTCCAAGTGAATAAAAATTTGGCAATGTTGCACCAACTACAACGTGCTAAGAGAGATCTGCAAGCAAAGAAAATATTTTCAAAATATGTATTTTCATCAGTAAGGTCACAAATTTAATAGGCTTTGAGAGTATTTGTTTTCCTTGGGGGAAAAAAGTAATATCTTGAAACACCAGGCAGCTTTTAAAAACACTGTGATTCCAGTTGACTTTTAATCCCTCAACTATAAGCAGAGAAGAAGGAAAAAATGCTAAATAGACTATACTGTAGAAAGCTTTTAATTTTAAAATAATAAGATTTTGATTGAACAACATTCCAAGGTGAATAGGCTTGGTTTACCATGACATGTTCTGTCTTACAAAACTGCGAAAGAGCAATATAGAAACATTTATAATTTAATTTTTGTATTACAGTAGAAGCTAGAGCTTGAAAATGAGGAACCAAGGCCCCGCTGAGCAAATATAAAATAACAAATGTAATTCCTCTTTACAACATTTAGCGTCCAAAAGCCAGTAGTACAATCACATTTTCTGTCATGCTTAGGACAGCTTATTACAAAAGTCAGGACAGCCATCCAACAGTTTTATACTTTTGAGTTCTTTCTATGTTCAAGCCAAAAAGTCAAATCATAGCCTAGGAGAGAGATTTTTAAAGAGAACTCAGAGCTTTCGTATCTTCTACTAAAATCAAGGGTTCTAAAATTTCACAGTTTTTTCCACCTTATTTTTCCTAACAGCGTGTCTCCCAGACTAGAATATACACATCAACTTCTTATCTAAGAGCGTATCTTCCCAAACAGTACTTGCATAGTGAACACAACTGAAGTTCTTATTTATTTATATGCTTGAATTTGCAGTAATACTAAAATTTTTTTACAAGTTATCTACAAAGTTATTTTGAAATTAATAATTTTGGTTGTTAGTTTTCATGTAGGTAGACTTTCCAACGTCTTTGGCTACATATTCCTGAGTATAATTACATCTGTAAGAAATATTTCAAAATCCAGCTACCCTGGACAGAAGATGTCATTTTCACCATTAATGCAAAGTATNCATTGCAAAATCCAGCTATCATTCAGCTGAACTAGCTACCACAGGAGATGTTATTTTCACCATTAATGCAAAGTATTTTCATGAAATTATTTACATACACAAGTTGTCACTCTAAAAACGGAAGTACACAACAAAACAAATTATTTTTTTGCCTTTTTTTGAAATATCAGAACCAAATTTTCTAAAAGATCCAGAGAGGTTTGTGCTCCAGAATCCAAATGTTTCATCTGAGATAACTTCATGTATGTTCAAAGCCTTGAAACTCAGTCTTCAGGTTAGACACCCAGAAGCCAACACACAAAGCTGATGTTAATTTCTTTTAACTCTTTTTTAGCTTTCAAATATAACATTTATTTGCAGAAGTGAAATATAAATTTGATTCAATCTATAAAATAAGAAATAATTAAGTGTTGGAAGACTTTGTCATGAACTATTGACTTTTTTGCACTAATAGAGAGAGAGGCACATGGCTGCTGCAGACACTTCTGATGGAAGATGCATCAGAGAAACGAATATACCAGATACATTGATTATTAGTAAAACTTCTGAAGACAACAATATTTTAAAATAACCTCAGAACATGCTACACCTCAATAAAGAGATTTCCACATGCAGGAAGTAAATCTTGATCATTTCAAAATTATTAAGGTTCTAGCATTCTCTGTATTAGCTGTCTCTGGATATGACAATATTTTGGAACATTAAAAATTATTATTATTATCATTATTATTATTGTTACTTTTTTCAGCTGTTCAGCAAACGTTGTCAAAATTTAAAATAATAAAAAAAAGAAAATGTTTCCATTTTGTATTAAATAAAATCAGTTAATATTTTTTAAGCCAATAAGTTTTATGAAGCTATTATTTCAGTATTATTTTAGTACTGCTAAATTTTAACTTAAAATTTACATATGTCTAATATCACTTTAACAGAAGAAAAGATATGCTGACCTAATATATGTAGCCAAGGGTATTTTCACACAGGTTGAGCCAAAGAAGAATTTAGCCCTTTAGGTTAAGCTTCCATTCTTGTAGTCAGAACTGTTTGTGTTCGGCAGCGAGCCAGACATAAGCAATGGGACTGTACAGCAGGGCTGGTGCCTAGAAGTCTCCAAGAGAACAGGTGGAATGCCTGAAAAGTAGGATTTGCTGCTAAAATAATGTATTTCTGTACCAGTTTGCAATGCCAATGTGACTAGCTGTGGGTACCTACAATTAGAAATATTATCATTCTCAGCTAGGTAGCTGCCACTGTCAAGTGTGCTGCTCTTGGCGTTCTCAAACAGTCACTCCAAACAGCAGAGTGTTGGTATCTGCATGAAGGTCACTTTTAGAGCAGCATGGATATCGTACACATTTACTGATACATTTGATGCTATTTGCCCTTGCATTCAGACACACAGATGCAACCCACAGTTTTTCTGAAATAAGTGAAATGCTTGCAGTGAATCTTTGCCATTTTTCAGTCTTGGTGGGTTTTTTTGTAGCTGTTGTTCATACTGCTTAAGGAACTAGCACATCATGAGACGAGCTAGCTGGAAACTTTCAAGTAAAAGTAAGCAACTTTTAAGTTTTAAAATTTACTGTCTTAATTTTTAAAGTTTTTGCTATAACCTTCTAAATGGGCCACAGAGGAGAAAAAAACAAACATGGAAAACTTCAGCTATTGCAGTGAGCTTTTCAGAGTGACAGAGCAACAGCAGCCAGAGAACAAATGGAAATTGCAAGAGAACCCGAACTGTGGTGCTCCTTGTCCTATTTCCATTTCATCATAATTACAGAAACACACGTTGTAAATAGTGTGCTACTGAAGTCACTGCACTGATCTACAGAAAGTGAACATAACATTGAGTTGTTTCAAACAAGTGTTGTTTCTTATATCTCATTTGGAGGGTACTTTAGCCCGTTACAGAAAGACTTAACTTACGTCTTTAGTATATCACTAAATGGACACTGTGTCAATAGGGGAAGAATAATTTATGGCTTGATCTTACAAGGCCAGTGGAATCCTAAATTCCAAAGCTGATGGGAACTGAGTATTGCCCATCAGGTCATCAGGCAGAACTAAACAATAGATCAATTGCTTAATTCAACTTCAGTGAAGGCTAAATACAGGACAAAACACTGGGTAAATGACCCACACAGGGATGTTAATCAGCACAGTCAAAGAAGGAACTAGATTCAGATGTCATTGTTGTCTTTCCCATGTTATTTCATCTAGATAACAGCATCCTCTGCCTTGTCATCTCTAAGGAACTCAAATTCATTCAGGCTTTGCATTAGTTTGTTTTCTGTTGTCACAGGACCCAGATCCAATCCCTTGGCAGTGAAAAATCTGCTGGCGAGCTACAGCTGTCTAATCCATGTAAAAGATGTTCTCCAAGGTGCCAACACCAGGTCAGCATGGCTCTGAAAGTGTATTGGCTGCAAATACTTGTAGTTAGATCAGCCAAGAGATAAATCATCCATCTTCCCTCTAGGAGGAAGCTGAGAGTTGAGTTATTGTATCTTGGAACTTATTTGCTTCTATTTAACACCTCTTCAGATTCAGAATATTATAATTCATTTTTACTAGTGCTTCAGTGATCTATCCTTCCTCATGAGTTCTCATATGCAGATGTTTTTCTTTCTAACATTTTTTTTCTTTTTTTTCCTGTGTCTTTTGAAAAACTCACAGACTAGAGTAGAGAAATAATTATTACTGCTTAGAGCAAACAGAGAGCTCAAATCCAGTACACCGGCAGGCTCACCGGTGGTTTACCTGCTGCTTCTCATGTTTCTTTATAGGCTTCTGTCTACTTCTGCTTTTTTGCTTTCTCACTGATCTCTGTCTTGTCTTTTCCATAGACAGTTTTTCATTCCTTTATTTTCCCCCTAATCTCCCAAGCTTTGTTCTATTTATCCCTAAAAAGGTAGCTCTGTAATCAAAATTCAATTGAAAAGGAAATCGTTTCCAAATGTACACACTTCTGCACAGATGTGACCGTTGCAGCCCGGAATTACTCTTCTGCACCTTTCTGAGGTGCTTCAGTTAGGAGCTGCCTCTTCAGAAAATCTCTATATAGCCAAAGAGCAGAGAGGGACACTCCAAGAGCCCATCAAAGGTGTGATTTGCTCTCTGGAGGTACTTGCCTTTCTGTTTCATTAAGGAGAACAGTGAGGGTGACTGTGCTCTGACACAGTACTCCTGGCAATACCCTGCCAGCTGGGAAGGGTCTGGTCTCATTTACAGGTAAATGACAGACTGAAAGAAAAAGAGATATGTAATGCTGGTTTGTTTTTTTTTTTCAAAACTGTGTCTTGCCTCTGACACCCTCACTGGTCCCCTGCAATGCAATAACAGAGTGTTTATAGGTCAGTTTATCCAGCTGAGCAGAAATTTGCCTGGGTATGTTCAAAGTTCCTGGCTTCCCTCACGCCCTCCACCTGTATGAAATGAAGCCAGCTCTAAAAACCATGTAAACCTGTCTTTCTCCAGAAATCTGAGCTGACAAATCATGTTTGTTTCTCATTACCAAACACAGGGATTAAAGTGGAAAAAAGCAAACTTGCATACTTTTCAAATCTAACTGCACAAGAGTAGAAACCATACAGCATTTCTTCAGAGACTGAACGCTTGCTTGTGTTCTAATGGAAGAGCCTGCAAGAGCATATGTAACATTGCCATCTAGTGATTTCAGCTGTACCAAAGCATTTTAACAAATCTCACGTATGCACAGCAACCTCCACTAATAATAAGTCCCTTCCTTCTTCTTGATCTTTGCAATTAATTATTTGACACTCATATTTATTATACCTTGTCCTACATTTAAACTGGAACTTTATGAGAACCTTTGGAAAGGGCATCTAACACAATTTAAAGGGCTGACGATACATAAATAAAGCAGTTACTGAAGGAGGCTATGAATAAGCTCATACCACCTCTAAAAAACTGAAGAAGTTTCTTCTTATAGATGTAGTAACATGCAACAAAAACTTTTAGAAGTATTTTCACTAAAAGTTCTGTATTTTCACCAAAACCAGCTTTTCAGCTGTATAAACAACTTACTTAAAGGAGGAAAAAATTCATTACTTAAATGGACCTGAACATTATGCAGTAGTTGCGCTGACATTCGACAGGAACAAGCTGAAAAGGGAATCTGCAACCTTTTCATATACATGGGAATCCACCTCTTGAATGAGATGGATTAGTTTCATGAGCTAATGAGTTAATCGTGTGCTTAAAATGCAATGAGATTTGAGATAAATGAGGTTATATGAGATCAAGCACATCCTTTATCATCTGCAGGATCACCTTAGACTAGATGCTTTCTTTTAGACAGACAAATTTAGATGAGCTGATTTCCACCCAGAAGATTGAATTAATGTAGACATTCAGAAAGGTCAACAAACCTGATCTGGAACAAGAGGAAGATGGAAGGGATCCATGGTTTTATGCAGTGTTGGAAAGGTGTACACATGTTCTTACCTTTTCTTCCTTCTTTGACATTCTGCCTCAGTACTCAATTTATTCACCTGTTTGGATGGTTTCCTAATTTCCAGAGGTAGAGGGCTTTCCAGATTAGAGAGGATTGTACTGTATCTCAGCTTCCCACACACAACTCAGCAGCATTCCCTGGCTACACGGTACATGGGGGAAGCGGGTACATGTCACAGACACAACCAATGCACCGATGCCTTCAGAAATACACGTACACTCTTGTGCTGCATTCAAATGGATGAAGAAAAAAGGAAAATATTAAGGTCGTCTGTTAATGCATCCACTGATTTTGTAGGCTTTGTTATGGCAACTTAATGCACGCGAGTGAAGGCATTTGTTCCACTTTTACATAAGACAACTGAGAAAAAGTCTCAGACTTTGATGACATACCAGTTATGTGCTGAAGTGAAGGTCACCAAAGTGATTTTGGTGTTTTTGCTTGGATTAACATGTACTTTATTTTTTTTTCTCTTCCTTACTGTTCTGGAAAACACCAAAAATGCCTCATTCCTGGGCTTGTTCTTGTC